>VMDO01017740.1:0-44064 GCA_007922755.1 Pedetes capensis
AATGTACATCATAATGTGATTCATTTTGACATGCTTTTCATTGTGACAATTTTCATATATTCAATTTGATAAACATTATTCATATAGGTTACCCCTTACCCTCCCCTATGCTTCCCCCCTCCCCCCTTCCCATCTAAGTTTCCCATCCAAGTCTTCTCTATCTTTTACTTAGTAGTATCTTTCTATATGTCCTTGGGTTCCATTTCTGTTTAAGATAGAAACTTTTCCTGTAGTCGTCTTTGTTTTTATCTTGTTAGAACAATTACATGTGTTTTCTAGTCCATTTATATTGACATCATTCTTATCTTCCCTCCCCCTTTTATTTATGTATTGATTTTTTAAAAGTACAATTTATGTTGGAGATATGATGAATGTTAATATTTATAGAACACTTAATTCCATGTCAGGCAAGAGCTAATACTTTATATGAATTATCTCATTTAATAACTATAACAGCAACTCTTATATGTAAATACTATTATTATGCTATTTTATATGGATGAGGATCTGAGATTTAGAAATGTTAAACAAATTTTTTCCCAGGCTACTTGGTTAGTAAGTGATGGGGCTGGAATTTTGACCCAGGAATGTTTGACTCCAAAGTCCTCTCTAGTTAGCTTCATGCTTGCAATGTTGCACTTGGAAATTAGTGAATTCACGATGAAGACAGAACGTGATTATGGATCAGTCAAAGGTGTAGAGTATTAGTAGAAGAGGATAGATAAGTATCCTATGCTAAAATATTGCCAGTCTCAAACTCTCAACTTTCCAAAGAGACATTTAGAATTCTTTGGAGCCAGAAGGCTTTTGGATTCCACTAGTTCAGATTTTATATTAGAGATTATGATGCCTTTAGCCATTGCAAACCAGCTAGCTGCTATTTTAGGGTTAATTTATGAACCAGTGTTGAAGAAATGGAAGGAAGATAGATTTACCTTCTAAGCAGAGAGGAAGTACAAGGTGGAGGATAGGCAAGGAGCAGGGTAAAGTATCCTCTACAAGAGGCTAATCTCTCCTGGATTACTTGTCTATGGTACAGATAGATACAACAAAAGTCTGGAAGCTGCAAGAAATAAGAAAATTCTGTTGCCGTGTCAGGAAGTGTTGCTTGTATTGTGATGAAATTAGAAGCAGTTGTAACTGTTGTGGTTTTTGCTTAAGCAGAGAGGCAGCTTGGGGAAGGCAGTTATACTTTCTAATGATATGTCACTGTATGGTAGGTCTTTCCTAATTTTTTGACTTCTTTCATTCACCTACCTAGCACACTCAGTTCTTCTCTTTACTAAAGGAAACTCCTTCTTAAGGTCTCCATGTATATCTCTTTCCCATCATTTTCAAACTCTCAAAGGAGGCTATATCCTCCTCCTCACTTTCTGATCTGTGGACTTCTCTTCTTGTAATCAGGCTTTACCTCCATTATTCCACTGAGATTGGCTTCACTGACAACATTAAGAAACAAAGCAAAACACAACTTCTAATTGTCATATTTTGAGGACAGTGTTTTTGCCTAATGCTACCACTATATCTGCAATGTCTTGCTCTGAAGATCATGTCCTCCTCTTGAAATTCTCTTCCACCTCATGCTAATTTAGTTCTCTCTTTATTCTGCTCTATTGTTCATTACATCCATATATCCATTCATCAGTGTGTTAGTTTCCTAAGACTGCTGTAACAAAGTGCCACCAACTGGGTAGATTAAACAACAGAGGTCAAAATATTGGTTGCTGTGTCATACAGTATGGCTGTATGACTTTAGGAAAATTTGTTAATCTCTCTGTTCTTTAGTTTCTTTCTCTGTAAAGTGAAATTTATAACCTTCTTAGCTCATAAGTTTTGTGAGGATTAAGATGAGTGAAATACACAAGAAGCATTTAGAATCGTGGCATATGCTCAAGGAGCACTCTTATTGCTGCTGCCATTTTTATGATTTATTTTACATAATGAACATGGAGAAAAATTGATTTTAAAAGGCTTTAAAAAATGTTTAGAGTAGGTATGTCTAACCCATGGACCATGGACTTGACGTAGCCCAGAGCAGCTGGGATTGCAGCCCCATAAAATCTTTTAACATCATGCATATTTTCAGTACTTATTTTCTTTGCAACATTCTCCTTTATATCACTAACTATATTATATAATTATGTTATTTGTGTATTTATATAAATATATGTCATATATTGACACCTACCAACAAAATATGGGAGAAGGGCCTGGCAATCCACTCCCAAGGCAATCCCGAAACAGCCATTGAAAACCCTGTAAGGGTCGCTATGAGTTGGATACCGACTCGACGGCACCTAACAACAACCAACAAAATATGCTATATATGTGTGTGCGTGTGTGTGCAGGTGCATGCTATATAATTTATGTGTGACCCAAGACAATTCTTATTTACCTGATATGACCCAGAGAAGCCAAAGGTTGGATACTCCTGATTTAGAGTTTCCAATTTTAGTTCTTTTTATAACTTGATAGAAATTTAGGCTGTGACATATCCATAGCCTTGTAGTTAGTAATAGAGTGAGGATAAGGTTTTGAAGGCCTGCAGCCATAGCCCTGTGGCATCCGATCCCGTCAGATCTCAGAAGCTAAGCAGGGTCAGGCCTGGTTAGTACCTGGATGGGAGATCGCCTGGGAACACCAGAAGCTGTAGGCTTGGGAGAAGGACCTGGCAACCCCCTCCCAAAAATCAATCTGCCATCGAAAACCCAATGAACAGCAGAGAAGCACTGACAATAGTGTTTCCCCTGTTGTACAGAGGGTCGCTATGAGTCGGATACCGACTCGACGGCACCTAACAACAACAACAACAAGGTTTTGAAGCCCCTCAATCTCAGTGAAGTATTTTGTCTACCACACTTCTATCAGATATGGTTGGTCTTCCATATCTGTGGATTCCACATCTAAATTCAGCAAATTGTGGATCAAAACATATTTTTAAAAAATTGCCTCTGGACTTGAGCTTTTCTTTGTTGGGAAGTTTTTTTTATTATTGCCTCTAAATAATTAGACTGAAGCTCTACCACTATGGAATCTGATCCTGTCAGATTTTGGAAGCTAAGCAGGGGCGGGCTTGGTTAGTGCTTGGCTAAGCAGGGTGGGTCCTGGTTAGTACTTGAATAGGAGACCACCTAGGAACACCAGGTGCTGTAGGCCTGGAAGAAGGACCTCACAACCCACTCCCAAAAAACCATCAGCCACTGAAAACCTTATGAATAGCAGAGAAGCACTAATAATACTGTTTCAACTGTTGTATGTAGGGAGTCAGGTACAAATTCAATGGCACCTAACAACAATAACAACTAAATCATTGGTTGTAATGGATCGGTTTAATTTGCTTATATCCTCAGGGCTTAGTTTTGGTAATTCATATGTGTTAAGGAATTTATCCATTTCTTCTGCATTTTCATTTTTGAGGAATACGGTTTCTCAAAGTAGTTTCTGATGATCTTCTGGATTTTGTTGGTATCCATTGTTATGTCCCCTTTGTCATCTCTGATTTTTAAATTTTAGATCTTTTCTCTTTCTTTTGGTGAATCTGACTAAGGTGGTGGCAATTTTGTTGACCTTTTTGAAGAACCAGCTTTGTTAATTTTTCTTGTATTGTCTTTTCATTTTCTAATTTGTTAATGTCTGCCTTGATCTTAATAATTTCTTTCTGTGTACTCCTTTTAGGGTTGGTTGGTTTTCTAGTGCCTTAAGGTGTGTCATTAATTTATTTAATTGGTCCCTAATTTATCGATGGAGGCACTCATGGCTATGAATTTCCCTCTTAGAACAGTCTTTGCTGTATCCAATAAATTTTGGTAGGATGTGTTTTCATCCCCATTTGATTGTAGAAACATTAAAAATGATTTTCTGATTTCTTCAATGGCCCATTGATCATTCAGAAGTGTGTTATTTAGTCTCCATGTATTTGTAACATTTGAAGTTTTTCTTGCTTTGGAGTTCTAATTTTATTCCATTGTGATCTGATAAGGTACAGGAGATGATTTCATTTTTTAAAATATTTATTGAGTTAACAGAGTCAAGGAAACCCCCATGGAATGGGAAAAAATCTTCACATTTTATACATCAGACAAAGGTCTAATTACTAGAATTTATAAAGAACTCAAGAAAAAAACTCCCCCCAAAACAAACAACCCAATACACAAATGGGCAAAGGAACTGAGTAGACAGTTCTCAAATGAAGAGGTCCATAAAGCCATGAAACACATGAAAAAATGCTCAATATTCCTAGCCATTAGGGAAATGCAAATTAAAACAACTCTGAGATTTCACCTTACACCAGTAAGAATGGCCAAGATCAATAAAACAAACAACAACAAATGCTGGCGAGGCTGCGGGGGAAAGGGAACACTCTTACATTGTTGGTGGAGCTGTAAATTGGTGCAACCACTGTGGAAATCAATATGGAGGTACCTCAAAAAACTAAAAATAGATCTACCATATGACCCAGCTATAAAACTATTGGGAATTTACCCAAAGGGAGATGGGTCATCATACCACAGAGACACCTGCATCTTCATGTTCAATGTAGCACTTTTCACAATAGCAAGGATATGGAATCAACCAAAGTGCCCTTCAACAGAAGAATGGATAAAAAAGCTATGGTACATATACACAATGGAATACTACTCAGCAATCAAGAAAAATGAAATAAAGTCATTCACAGCAAAATGGATGAAATTAGAGAAAATTATTTTAAGTGAATGAACACAAGCTCAGAAAGAGAAACACCACATGTTCTCACTCATATGTGGGAGCTGAATCAAAACTATAAGAAGGAAAAATCCTATTCAATGGTTGTATCAAAATAAAAGGAAAAAAGAAGCTAAGAATGGTGTCAATAAAAATGGTCTAGAAAATGCATGCAATTGTTCTGACAAGAAAAAAACAAAGATCACTACAGGAAAAGTTTCTATCTTAAACAGAACTGGAACCCAAGGACATATAGAAAAATATTACCAAGTAAAAGATAGAGAAGAGTTAGATGGGGAGGGTGGGGGGGAAGCATACAAGAGGGTGAGGGGTAACCTATATGAATAATGTACATCAAAATGCATATATGGAAATGTCACAATGAAAAGCATGTCAGAATGCATCACATTAAGGTGTACATTAAAAATTTCCAATAAAAAATATTTATTGAGGCCATTTTTTGTGAGCTAAAATGAGCCCTATTTTAGAAAAAGTTCCATGTGCTGCTATGAAGTATGTATATTCTGCATCTAATTGATGGAATATTGTATAGATATTTCTTAAATTCATTGGCCTATAGTGCTGTTTAAGTCCCTTGTTACTGTGTTTATTTTTTGCTTTGATGAATTGTCTCTTGTAGAGAATAGGGTATTTAAATCTCCCATAATTCTTGTGTCTGGACCAATGTTTTCCTTTATCACAAATAAAGTTTGTTTTATGAAGCTAGGTGCTCTTATATTTGGTGAATAAATATTATATGAGGGGCTAGAATTTAGCTCAGTAGAGTGCTATGCTGCACTCTCTGAGGAGCCAGGGTCAATTCCCAGCACTGCAAAAATCAGAGAAGGTCTTGACAATCTACCTCTGAAGCAATCCCAAAACAATCATCCATTGAAAACCCTATGAGTGTCGCTATGAGTCGTACTCAACTAGATGGCACCTAACAACAACAACAACAACAACAACAACAACAACAACAAATATTAAGTAGTCTTATGACTTCTTGGTTGACTGTTCCTTTTACTAAAATGTAGTGACCATCATTGTCTCTTCTGACTAGCTTGGGATTGAACTCTAAATTGTCAGAAATTAGAATTGCTACTCTTGCATTTTTTCGATTCCCACATGCTTAGTATATTGTTTTCTGTAGAGTGCTGCGCTGCAGTCTCTGAGGCCCCGAGTTCAATTCCCAGCACCGCAAAAATGGGAGACGGGCCTGGCAATCCACTCCCGAGGCAATCCCGAAACGGTCAGCCATTGAAAACCCTGTGAGGGTCGCTATGAGTCGGATACCGACTCGACGGCACCTAACAACAACAACAACAATTTTCAGACCAGGACCTGATGGTTCACAGCTAAATTTTATCAAACCTTCAAGGAAGAATTAATACCAATTCTCCTCAAATTGTTTCATAAAATAGAAAAGGAAGGTTCACTTCCAAATTCATCCTATGAAGCCAATATCACCCTGATACCAAACCAGAGAAGGACTCTACAAAGAAAGAAATATTGACTGATTTCCTTGACAAACATTGAAGCAAAAATTCTCCATAAAATTCTAGCAAACTGAATACAACAACACATAAAAAAATCATACACTATTATCAGGTGGGGTTCACTCCAAAGATGCAAGGCTAGTTCAACTTGTTGTTGTTGTTAGGTGTGTAGAGTCAGTATCCGACTCATAGTGACCCTATGTACAACAGGCGAAACACTATTATCAGTGCTTCTTTGCTGTTCATAGGGTTTTCAATGGCAGATTGATTTGTGAGAGCGGGTTGCTGGATGCTTCTCCCAAGCCTACAGTATCTGGCATTCCCAGGCAGTCTCCCATCCAAGTACTAACCAGGCCTGACCCTGCTTAGCTTCCGAGATCTGACGGGAATCGGATGCCACAGGGCTATGGCTGCAGGCAGTTCAACTTATGAAAGTCAATTAATGTAATTCAACATATCAAGAGACTTGCAGGCAGAAATTACATAATCATCTCAATGGATGCTGAGAAGGCCTTTAATAAAGTGAAATATCCATTTATGAAAAAATTCCTGAAGAAATTAGGCATAGAAGGAAATTATCTCAACATCATAAAAGCCATATATGAGAAACCTAGAGCCAACATCATTTTAAATAGAGAAAAACTGAAACCATTCCCTCTAAGATCAGAAACAAGATAAGGATGCCCATTCTCTCCTCTCTTATTCAATATTGTGATTGAAGTCCTAGCCAGAGCAATACAGCAAGAGAAAGAAATTAAGGGAATACAGATAGGGAAAGAAGAGGTCAAACTATCCTTATTCACAGTTGACATGGTCCTATACCTAAAGAACCCTACAAATTCCACTGAAAAACGGTTAGAGCAATGTAGCTTTTTTAGCAAAGTAGCAGGATACAAAATTAACACTCAAAAATTAGTAGCCTTCCTTTATAGCAATAGCAAACAGGAAGAAATGGAAATCAAGACAATAGTCTCACTCACAATAGCCTACCAAATAATTAAGTATTTAGGAATCAATCTAACCAAAAACCCTAAAGACTTCTACAATGAAAACTTCAAAACATTAAAGAAAGAAATAGTAAAAGATACTAGAAGATGGAAGGACCTCCCTTGCTCATGGATCAAAAGAATGAATATTGTGAAAGTGGCTATACTACCAAAAGTGATTTACAGATTTAATGCAATCCCCATCAAAATTCCAATGACAGACCTAAAATTCATATGGAAGCGCAAAAGACTTCATATAACTAAAATAATTCTAAGCATCAAAAACAGTGCAGGAAATACCACAATACCTGACTTCAAAGTATATAACAGGGCAATAGTGGCCAAAACAACTTGGTACTGGCACAGAAGTAGACATGAAGATGACTGGAACAGAATTAAAGACCCAATGATCCATCTATGAAACTACAACCCCCTGATCTTTGACATAGGGGCTAAGGTCACTCCTTGGAGTAAAGATAGCATTGTCAACAAGTGATGCTGGGAAAACTGGATATCCAATTGAGAACAAGGAAAATAGACTTGTATCTCTCAATCTGTATAAGAATCACTTCAAAATGGGCCAGAGACCTCAATATAAAACCAGAAACCTTAAAACTACTAGAAGAAAAGATAGGGAACACACTCCAACACATAGGCATAGGTTGGTATTTCTTTAACAAGACTCCAATTGCCTAAGAAACTGCACCAGGAATTGACAAATGGGATTAAATAAAACTAAAAAGCTTCTATACAGCAAAGGAAACAACAGAGTAAAGGGAGAGCCCACAGAATGGGAGAAAAATCTTTGCATCCTAAACATCTGATGGAGGACTAATTTCTAGAATATACAAAGAACTTATGAAATCAAACACCAAAATAACAACCCAATAAATAATTGGCAATGGAACTGAACAGACAGTTCTTAAATGAAGAAATATGAATGGCCAATAAAGATATGAAAAAATGCTCAATATCCCTAGCATTAGGGAAATACAAACCAAAACAACCCTGGGATTCCATCTCATCCCAGTAAGAATGGCAAGATTAACAAAATAAAATATAACAAATGCTGGCCAGGATGTGAAGAAAAAGGAACACTTTTACACTGATTGTGTCATTGTAAATTAGTTTAGTCATTTTGGAAATCAATAAGGAGTTACCTTAGAAAACTAAGGAGAGAACTGCCATATTACCCAGCTATACCACTCCTGGGAATATACCCAAAGGAAGATAAGTCATCATACCACAAAGACATCTGCACTTCCATATTTAATGTCGTATTCTTTACAATCACAATGGAATGGAATCATCCAAGATGCCTATCAACAGAGGAGTGGATTGAAAAATTATGGTATACACACACAATGGACTATTACTTAGCAATAAAGAAGAATGAAATTATGTCATTTGCAATAAAATGGATGGAACTGGAGAATATCATTTAAAGCAATTAGCCTAGCCCCCAAAAGAGAAATACCATATATTCTTACTCATATGTTGGTGTTAAATCTAACTTAAAGGAAGAAAGAAAACTATACATATTTAGATATATAAAAATGAACAATCATATCTAGCTATGAAGAGAAAATACAAGCAGATCAGAAAGAAGTGGGGAGGGATCAGCTGTTGGAGTTGAAGTTGGAGAAGGGGAGAAGAGGAGGGGAAATAATGTAGAGGGGTAAAGAGGGAGAGGAAAATCTCAAAATATATGATGCAACTCTGTGAATACATGGAGAAACAGAAAAAGGGAAAAACAATGAGAATAAAACTTATGATTACACATGATTTTTATTACATATTAATTAATATTTCTGCTTTTTTCTATTCTTTATACTATTCTGTAAAATATGTAAGATGATGAATGTGTAAGCAAAGTGATTTAATAGTTGCATAATGGATATAGCAAATGACTGATTACTCTGTACCTCATCAACATTTATAAATATTAAAAAAGAAATATAACTATAAAATAAAATCTTATTACCTGCAAAATAAATTGCCTCTGTACTGAACATGTATGGACTATTTTCTTTTCTAAGCAATACAGAATAAAAAATATTTACAAAGTGTTTGCATTGTATTATATATCATAAGGAACCTAGAGATAAAGTGCAGGAAATTATATTTTTACGTCATATGCAAATACCAATCCATATTATATAAGGGATGCAAACATTCAAGGAGTTCTGGAACTCCTTGTTTCCTAGTTCCCTAGTTTCCGCCAGGGATATTAAGGGACAATTATACTTTGGACATTGTAGCTCTCTGCCTATATTAGTTGGTACTTTTGGGGTCAGAAGCAAAAGAAACCAATTCAAACTAAGTTAAGAAGAATTAGAACTCATTTAGCTTTGGTCACACCTGTGTCCACATCTACTACTTTATATTTCCTCAGCTTAGCATTCCCACCACATTTCCAGGGAAAACTCTTTCCTTGTAATGAGGGAAAAATCCAACAACTCATTCTCATATGTTCTTATTGATTCAGTGTGTGTGTGTGTGTGTGTGTGTGTGTGTGTGTGTGTGTGTACATTTCAGAGCCAGTTATTGTGACCAGAGGGCCTAGAAGCTTTGTCTGGCCAGGTACGGCTCAAGTACACAATCTTAGAGCTACAGATGGGTTCATCCTCTCCATGAAGTTTTGAATGCTCCTCAAAGGAAAATTGAAGAAAGAGGAACGATTGTTAGAAGGCAAAAATGATACACTTTCTCCTTATTTCCAGAAACTGACTTAACCCCAAATACAGGTAAAATAAATAGTTCTCAAACTTAAAAGAAGTGGACCTCTCAGTTTATATTATCAAACAGGTCATTGCCAGTTAAATCCAGGTAACCTCCTTCCTTTCATTCCCTAGATGTCTGCTCTGTCTTTCCTGCTCACATGGCCGTTGATCTCATGTTCTTTTGCCTTCAGTCAAAAATTGAGATTGTCAGGAGGGTGTTTTTCTAAACAAGAACAAGAACAAGGCATGTTGTGTAACATTACAGGTAATTTTATGTTGCGGTTGATTTCCTCTGAGTCTCTCAGCCTTTGGTTATTACGTGAGCGTGAGTGCCTCTGAGATCCTCTGGACATGTAGAACATGGCTCTGACTGTTAACTGGGGTGGGCTGTGGGGATACGAGGGCCCCTGTGCTCCAGCTGCCTTTCCTATTCCTAGTGTAATTCTAAGTAAGACATTGGCCTCTACATCCTTAAGTGACTTGATCCAAATCTTGGAAATTGCACCTCTCTCCATGTGCCATCATCACAGTGATCATGACTTGAAGCACTCCAGCTACAGTTTAGAAATTCAGCCTTCAGGGAAAGGAAGGACTTCCCAGAGAGGGCCCTCATTTTTAGAACTTTCTCTGTCTGGCCAGACTGGCAAACTGCCAGTGAGAAAAACTTTATATTATGGTGAGATACCGATGTTAATATATGGCAGTTAATGTTATTTGCTATCTACTTTAATTAAACATTATTTTGCACTGGCTCCCTGAAGAGTCTGCATTGAAAAAAGCACAATTTAATAAATTTAATAAACAACTAAACAAATACTTGCCTTTATACATTGATACCAGTTGAAATCTCTGTATTTTCCTAAATTTATTCTGTATGGTTGCAAAGACAGCTATTCGTATGTATTTGTGCATGAGTAATTCTTCCCGTTTCCTTGGAAGTTAAGCCAAAAGCAGACATTGGCTCCTTCTCTACACATTCCTATGTGTACATAGAGATCTACAAATATGAATGTTCCTACTTTCAGAGTTTGAAAATAAAACGACCAAATATTTTTTTGAATGAAACAGGTCTTGCTTTTAATTCATACTGGCTCTGTGGAAAACATGCTAATAAAGCCAGTATAACAATCATGTGTTTCTTTGAAAACATCAGTATAATTAGCCTTTCAAGAAGAGAACAAAACTATATTGGAAACCTCAATTTGAAATATAGTGAAGCCAAATACCTAATTACAGTGATGCAGGTTTTTTTTCCCTTTTGCTTTGATTTCCTGGCAAAACATTATTTTATGCCTTTGTTCCCCTTCAATGACCATAATAGTCTTGGGATAAACCTTGCCAGGTAGGGAGAAAAACCTTTTATCTGAGTATTTCTTGTTCTTTCGGAGGATATTCCTAGAAATAACCAAACCAATGGTCTGCCTGGTAAGCTTCCTATATGAAGTCAAGTGGACCCCTCTTTAGCCATAACCCAAGCTTATGCCTCTTGTCCGTCCTCCTCATGTCCAAGATATGTGGTGCCCTTGAATCTCTCTTTCCTTACTTGCAGCCCCTTCCTGCACAAGGGAAGGATATTTCTCAGTCTGCAGGCTTTCAGAGTAAAGGGACATCTTTGAGGGATCTGGGAAGGCTTCCAGAAGAGCCTCCTTAGAAGATCTGAGGAGGGAGCCTTGCCTCCTGTGGGAGCATTTGTCTATTAAGCATTGTCTATGGAATGAAATGTTTTGTCCCCCAGTGAAAGGAATTCCTCTGTGGAACAGAATGGAGAAATATTTTTTTTGTGTCTGGCGTCCTTCCCTGGGGGAAGGGAAACTAGAAGAACAAATAACGTAAGTATAATAAATGCAACTGGTGAAAGCAGTGATTTCCAGGCGACTGCTCAAGTGCTCTAACTGTAGCCCTTGGGGTTAGGAGTTAAAACACTTCACTTTTCACCTGACTTAATGACTGCCCTGAGGGAAGAGTTGTTCTGGCTGATAGGATTAGGTCCCTCTTCCTTTCTTGATTTGCCCCTGAAGCATGAAAGGAGGTGAACAAGGAGGATCTTTAATACTGCAGTTCCATTTCACCATCACAATGCTTATAATGCATCCTGTTCCATTAGTATGATGATTTTCAGCTACTGTCATGTTTTCCTAATGAGAGTTCACACTGTGAATTATGGACTTTAAAGAGGAAAGGCAAATCACTGGGAACATTTGCACTTGTGTTTGATTTATAGGAAACCGCCCACTTTCAGTTCCCTTTGTTATTATTTTTCTCAAATATGTGAATGTGTTGCAAAATTCTAAATAAAAATTGTGCTTGAAACATGTCTTGAGACAGTGAGTACATCAATAGTCCTGATCTTTCCTCCCGAAATGATTTGAAAAGTCATGGATCAGCCTTCTTTCCCAACCAGCAGCCTTTTGAGGCGCTTAGGATAAATCTGAACTTGCTTACTGTAGTTTACCTGGATTTCAGCATCTGATGCTCCCAAGCTCTCCAACCTCTTCTCTGTTCTTGGATTCTAGTTATTAAGGACATCTGTCTGTACTTGGAGTCCACCCTTTTTTCTCTTGCCTCTGGAAGTCTGTATGTTCTTCCTCAGCCTGGGACACATTTTGCCCCACTGTTGATCTGGTATACTGCTCACCTTCTGAATTTCAGCTTAAACAATGTGACCTCTCCCAACCATGGGAGAGGTCGGTTCTCTCATTATTCATGCCTTTAGTACTCTGTCCAACTTTGGACACCCTCTAGCCTCCCATCTTACCCCATCTTATTTGTGATTATTTTTCAATATTTTTCTTGTCTCTAGAATATAAGTTTCCTCAGGACAAATACTGTGTTTTTTTCTTGTTTACCACTATTAGTACTAGTCTTAGCATATAATTAGTCACTCAGTAAATGTTTATTGAATAAATGTATGCCTGTGACAGACAGGATCAGGTATTTACTGTATGTAAAACTTCCTGTTAAATCCTTTGTCTCTCTCTCTTTCTCTCTCTCTCTCTCTCTCTTTCTATTCATACACACACACACAGTAACCTTCATCATTTAAGAGTTAGAGGATAAGAAAGGGATAAGCAAAGCTAGCAAATTAAAAAGGATAGTGTTATTTTCAACATAATTAGCTCAAAAGGGGTTCTATTTTCTCTGAGGTAGGATGTTAAGAAGCCTCCTAACTACTCACTACACTTCCTGGCATTTATTTCCAAGACCACGGGTGTGACTCTAACAGTGAAGGATTCTAAGAAAGAGCTTTGACTTGCTGGGGCCCTCTTCTCTTGTCTAGAATGGAAACACTGGTCTAATAGGACCCCTTTCCACTCACAATCTCCAGAATACTCAGTTAGGTCTGGATGGAATGGCCCAAAAGTATCAACCAACCTGGAAGTGAAGCTTAGAGTAAGCAAACAATTCACATTGCCCTTGATTTGATTATTGTGACTCCAAACCTCAATGATGTCTAGGATATAAAGTAATAAAACTTTAATAAATCCAGTTCTGCAAACTCTTAGCCACAGGAAGGCTGGCTCTGAGTGCCTAAAGGCTAAACTATGGTGCCTGCCAGGCTGGCATCTGCGTTTGGACCTTGAGCCCAACAACTTATTCTCTCCAGCCCCATGAAATGCAGCTAGTTTCTGGACTTCCTTTTGAAGGACAATGGGGTATCCCAACAACAACAAGATCTAGTTTATTCTTATTTTAACCTGATTGTTTTCTTAGTACTTGCTACATATTATTTGCTCCATAACAACTTTCCATTATAAATGCAGCTTGATTTTGGACCATTAAATTGTTTGAATTGTAATCAGCATTTAGAAGTTATCCTATCAATATTTTAGCTTCTAAAACAATTTTGAAATGTGTGAATCCTAAGCTTAAAGTCCTCATATGTGGTGGTTACACTGAATCAAATGGCATTTTAAAGCAAAAATTACACCTTTGAAAATCTGCCTATGAAATAATGCTTTGGTCAAATTAAAGGTAAAAATTTTAATAATTTACTTAGTACAAAAATTTACTCAAATAGAAGAAATAGGAACTCTTCCTTTTCATCCTTACCCCTTGCCTCTTCTTTCCCACCATAGCTTATCCTGACATTAATAACTTCTGCAGAAAGGGTGACATCTGGAAACAATTTATGTAACTGTATCATTTTTGCAGCATTTATTAAGCTTGCTCAGAGAAGTTAGAATTTTTACAGTCTAAGAAAACACACTTATAGGCAAATACTAATTTATCAGTAAAGCATCTCCTAAGAACAAAACTCATCTACACATTAAAAACATTGAACAGAAATTCCTTATGACCCCTTATTTTCCTGAATTTATTCCAGTCATTGAGGGTCAAAAGAACAGCTCCAAAGATAAACAAGAAAGAGCAGAAGGTCTGTCCACAAATTAGGAGCCTTCTGATGGAATGAGCTATCATCTGGAGCCACATAATTTCTTCATCTTGAGAATTGATTAAGCCTTGATGGTAGGCCAGGGGCTGTGCTAGGTTTTGGAAAGCTACAAAGTGTGTAAGGCACAGTTGTTGCCCAAGGAACTAATTGCTTTGTGTCTACTGAAGGCATTTAGAGTAATCCTTGTAGGAGTCCAAGTCATGGAAATATAAAATGAGGTCACATATGGCAAGAGTCAAGAGTCCCCAACACAACCTCCCTGGGTTACTATGAGGCATGTAATGGCATTTTAGAGATGGAGATAATTTAGGTTTATGAGTGGAAACAAAGCGTGAGAATATCTTCAAGTCAATGTACAAAGGTGGCGGCAGCTTTGTTGGCCTTTGCTTCATGTCTTCCATTATTTCAGTTTCATCGCAGTTTCTCCCTGATTTAGCTCCTTGTACCTTGGTGGGCTGGGTTACTATCCCTCTACACACACTTTTCTCATGTCATTTTCAGGAAAATGGATAGAACTGGAGATCATTATGTTAAGTGAAATATGACTCAGAAAGACAAATGTCACATGTTTTATTTCATATGCACAGTTTAAATTTTCTTAAAAATGACATGAAAGTAGAAGGGGACCATTTGGGAAGAAGGGGACCAGGGGGCAGGAACAAGAGACAGAAATAAGAGAGTGAATATCATCAAAGTATATTATATGTATCTATGAAAATGTCGGGGGCTGGGATTTAGCTCAGTTGATAGAGCGCTGTGCTGCAGTCTCTGAGGCCCAGAGTTCAATTCCCAGCACCGCAAAAATGGGAGAAGGACCTGGCAATCCACTCCCAAGGCAATCCCGAAACAGTCAGCCATTGAAAACCCTATGAGGGTCGCTATGAGTCGGATACCGACTCGACGGCACCTAACAACAACAACATGAAAATGTCACAATAAAATCCATTATTTTGTATAATTAATGTACACTAATCTTTTTAAAATGTAGACCATAATTGTGTCTATGATTACCGGCAACAAATTGACACAAAATAAATGATAATTGTCTTAGAAAAAACCTTCTAAGTAATTATTCTCTCTTCCTGATTTATTGAATTGAATTGTGTGGGTTGGTCCTCCTTAGGGAGAACTAAGTTGACAGAATATTTTCTGTTTTCTGTCAAACTTTTCAAGAGATTGTATGCTTCACGGGGCAGCAGTTTGGTCTTTGTAATCTGGCAGAGGGCCCAGCACTAATGGGTTTCAATAGGCATTTGTTGATTAGCTGAGTAAATGAAGGAATTAAGAAATGTGAATCAGGGTATCTGCAGAGTCAGGATGGGGTTTAAAACTTCCTGCGTGGATCATGTGTCCTGGGATACTGTTACAAAGTGTCTCATGTCCTTGGCTGCTACAAGGAGAGCAAGAAAGAAAGAAATTTGGTGATGGGCTTAAATGTATAAAATGGGCTGAGAGAGAGAGAGAGAGAGAGAGAGAGAGAGAGAGAGAGAGAGAGAGAGAAAAGGAGATTTTGTGTGAGGAATCAATTCTATAATTTGTTTACTTAAAGGTAAACTGTAGCCCAAGCAGTAAAGTTCTTATTGTACATGAAGTGTCTTTGTTGCTGTTGTTAGGTGCCCATCAAGCCGTGTCCAACTCATAGTGACCCTCAAAGGGCTTTCTTTCAATGGCTGATTGCTTCAGGAGTAGGTTGCCATGTTCTTTTCCTGTTAGTGTGGTGCTGGAGATTGAACCTGGGCCCTCAGAGAACACAGAGCAGCACTCTGCTGAGTTAACCTTCAGCCCTAAGTGTCTTTAGTTACTCTAATGGGGAAGAGAAAATCTTAAGAATTCACCCATCATCTCTCAGGTTGCATAAGTATTTTCAGATGAACCCCACATGAGAGGGAGAAGTATATGCTGGGGTGTCATCTCACCCTTTACCTCCTGGACTGCAGTGAAAAGTTCAAAAGGTGATTATCCAGCAACTTTACAAAGCTGTGCTCTTTCTGTGCTGACTCATTACTCTACTGCTTGTCCCACACAGGAGTGTTCTATGTGGACTCCAACCTTTCCTAACTCTGCAGCTTCTGTCTCATTTCCTGAGTCTCTTTCCTCTTATCCTCTTAGCAACCCCTCTCCTTGGGCATCTTGCTCACCCCTGCTATCTTTGGAATGGGCATCTTTTTTTGGTAGACATATTCAAGTGTCAGTCCCTCTCATTCTTTTTAATTTTCTCTTGCAAGAGTCTTAGACACTGAATGTCAATGGGATTTTTCTTCTGCTTTCTAAACTCTGTTGTGTAGCAGGGCAGTTTATGTCCTCACTTCTGGGCACACTGGCCTCATGGGGAGGATGGAAGTGTGAGCTGTGCTGCCCAGAATCCTCGATGGTATCAATGGTGGTGAGGTGATCATGGGGGGAATGCTGTGGCTTCCACTCAGAATTCCATTCGATGTCCCCCAGCATATGAAAGTCAAATGCTTATTCAGTTCTTGTCTCCACAACTGAACTTCCCCAAACTCCTGTCCTGTATATTGAGTAAATTTTATTTCTCTCATTAACATAAATTTAATCGTTGTAACACAAATTACCCTGACTTGTGCTAAGAAAACTTTGTTTCTGTCTGCTTTGAGTTACAATTCAAACATTCCTCCATTAACTAACAATGAGGATTTGCTTCTCATTAATTCTCAGATTCCAATATAGGGAAATATGAATTTCTTGTCATCCCATCATATTTGTCATAAAGATTAATTTATAAGATTTTTTGATACCTGTATAACTTCTTTCTTTCTGAGATCACTTACGTGATCCAGTTCAGGTCTGGAGGAGCATCTTCAGACTAGAGAAAACTAGAGACTCCATATCTTTGGAAATGCCCTTCTTTCTCATAGATAGCTTTTTTTCAGTGCTGATGGCATTTAAAAAAACATAATCTGGTCTAATTGGCAGCCCTTTCCTGTTGAATCACAAGCAATATAGCTTGATAGTGTGTAATCAGATGCTTCAGGCTCCTCTTTATTGAGATAATATGCCCTATAGATGTTAGAGCCTGCAGCCGTAGCCCTGTATCATCCAATCCCATCAGATCTTGGAAGCTAAGCAGGGTCGGGCCTGATTAGTACTTGGACAGGAGACTGCCTGGGAATACCAGGTGCTGTAGGCTTGGGAAACAGACCTGGAAACCCACTCCCAAAAATCAGTCCGCCATTGAAAACCCTATGAACACCAGAGAAGCACTGACAATAATGGCTCACCTGTTGCACATAGGGTCGCTGGCTACCAACTTGATGGCACTTAACAACAACAATATAGATGTTAGTAGGCCAGTAACCATAGCCCTGTGGCATCCGATCCTGTCAGATCTTGAAACTAAGCAGGGTCAGGCCTGGTTAGTAATTGGATGGGAGACAACCTGGGAACACCAGGTGCTGTAGGCTTGGGAGAAGGACCTGGCAATCCACTCCCAAAAAACAGCCATTGAAAACCCTATGAATAGCAGAGAAGCACTAACAATGCTGTTTTGCTTCTTGTATGTATGGTGACTATAAGTTGGACATTGATTCGACGGCACCTAACAATAACAATAGATGTTAGTAGTTAATGAATCTAGATGGTAGGTATATTTGTTTTTGTTACATCATTCTTTAAACATTTTGTGTCTGAAAAATTTTATAATAAAAAGCTGGGAAAAGACTATATACTGTCAGGGGAAGTGAAATGTCAGCAGTCAGATCTCATGGGTGGGGAGATGGGAACTTCTTTGAGTTATCAGTTGGAGTCCAAATCTCCAGATACTAGACATTGTATAGCTAAAATAATGATGTGTGGTTCAATTTTGCTTCCACAGCTAATATTAGGGAGACATAATGAAACTCTGCAAACTCTCCAGCAATGAGGTTAGAGTTTATAAGCTGTTTTCATCTGAATTTTTCCCATTCTTTACCCATCCTGGGTGACAGTGGTAACTATCTTTTATTAGGAAAAGAAGTTTGTCATTGAAAATCTTCCACCACAAAACTGATGACTGACTTCCTCTTTCCAAGGTGGCTAAAGGGCAGACCATGTAGCCTGTTTTATTGAATCTGGACAAAACAGGACAAAATTCATCTAGGAAAAATGTAAGGGAGATATCAGCAAAGGCATTAGCTTCTCACATCCTGAGAAGGGTATGAAGGAAGGACTGACTATAAGGCTGTTGTTGTTAGGTACCCTCAAGTTGGGCTCAACTCAGTGACCCTATGTACATCAGATAAAGTACCCAGCTCTGTGCCATACCCAGCACTATTGTCAGTGTTTCTCTGCTATTCACAGAGTTTTCAATGGCGGATTTCTTTCTTTCTTTCTTTTTTTCTTTCTTTCTTTCTTTTTTTTTTTTTTTTTTTTTAGAGTGGGCTGCTGGGTCCCTCTAGTAAGCCTATAGCACCTGATATTCCCAGATGGTCTCCCGTCCAAGTACTAACCAGGACTGATCCTGCTTAGATTCCAAGATCTGATGAGGGTGTATGACTGTAGACATAAGCCTATTGTTGTTGTAAGGTGCTGTTGAGTGGGGTCCAACTCATAGTGACCCTATGTACAACAGAATGAAATACTCCCTGACACTGTGCCATCTCTGTGGCATGATGTCAGTGCTTCTCTGCTATTCATAGGGTTTTCAATGGCAGATTGTTTGGGGATTTTTTTTTCCGAAGGGAGTGTGTTGCCAGGTCCTTCTCCCATTTTTGCAGTGCTGGGGATCAAACCCAGGCTTCAGTGAGTGCAGAGTGGCATTCTGAGCTAACTCCCAGCCTGCATGAAGCTCTTAGGTACCCTCAAAGGAAAGGGAGAAAAAGTATGATTGAGAGGGCAAAGGTATGTAGTAAAGGGCATTTTGGGTTCAAGTGGCAAATATGATGTATTTTGCAATTTTCAAGATTTAGGGTGAAGAAAAAAATGTCAATATTTAGTACATGTTTAATACACATGTAAAACTGAGATTGGTATACTATGGCGTTCAAGTCAAATCTAACCTACTGTCTGTTTTTGTATGACTGAGACTGAATGGCTTTTACATTTTTAAATGTTAAAAAATGGTTATAGGTCCTTCCATGAGAAAAGTTATTTAAGATTTGAAGACATTGAATCGTGACCTGCAAAGCTTCAAATATTTACTACCTGTCTTTTTTCAGAAGAGGTATACTAAATAATTTAGGTGCCCAAGCACATTTAATCTTCAAAGCATTCCTAGGATGCAGGCACATTACTTTTTTCAGTTTACAAATGAGGAGAGGTGAATTCAGCAAATTTAAGTAATTCACTTAGTATCAGACAAATGTAAGGCCATGTTGGAATTTGACCATGAGTATATGGGTCAGGGTTCTCCAGAGAAACAGAATAGGTAAGATATATGCACACTTACCCACTCCCACCCCCTATACCCACACCCACACACAGAAGACTATTTTAAGAAATTGGCTTACCTGGTTATAGAGGCAGTCAAGTTCAACTGTCCAACATCTGCAGGGGGGACTGGCAGGCAGGAGGCTCAGGGTAGACCAGATGTTGCAGATAAAGTCCTCAAGCCACCTGCTGGTAAAATTTCCTCTTTCTGGGCAAAGGTCAGTCTTTTTGTCTATAGAGTCCTTCAACTGATAAATGAGGCCCACCCCTAGTATGGAGGGAAATGTACTTTAGTCAAAGTCCACAATTTAAATGTTCATCTTATCTAAAAACACTGTCACAAAAACATCCAAAATAATATTTAATCAAGTATCTGGGTACCATGACCCTGCCAAGTGGACACTATAATTAACATTGGGTCTATGTGGCTCTAAATACTTGCTTATTCCCCACACTAGATAACTCCCTGAAGATCTTTTTTGATTATCTCAAAACAAACAAGCAAAAACAAACAACCCCCCCCCACAAAAACAAACCAAACAAAAAAACAAAAACAAATCAAAAATCAAATCAAACCAAACAAAAAACCATTGTTTCTTAAAATGAACTGGGAATGCATTCCAGCTTCCCTCATTCTTACTGCAGTGAAATGTTTTAATTCAGAAGTTCAAGGAAAGTTACAACTCACAGTACTGGGTGTTAGGAGAATCCACAGGGCCTTTAAACTTATGCCTATGTTTTCTGAACACATTTCTGTTATTTTTTTCCATGTAGAAAATAAAATACAAATACAATGTTGGTACAATATTTAGGAAAGTTCAAGTGTGTAGGAAGGATTCTGATACTATTGTGCTTTTCTACTTTCTCTTGGCAGAAATTTTTGGAGAGACATATTCATGTTTTTGATTCACTTGTTGACTAAGCAGCATTCATGCAGCCCAACATATGTTAACTTGAAGTCTTAAGTCTGAAATAAAGATAAGTTTATAAATTAAAGTAAGAAAACCCCTAAAAATCACTTGATAGTACATACTAATTACTCTTTAAGACAAAAATGTAATGTATAGAAATATAGTATTTTTATACCTCTTATGGATGAAATTCTTACAGAGCTAATTTATAATAACTATTAGACATAGATGTAGGTATGTTGTTGTTGTTGTTAGGTGCTGTCTAGTCAAGTCTAACTCATAGCGACCCTATGTACAGCAGAACAAAACATTCCCCGATTCTGTGCCGGGCACATGATCTTATTTATGGTTAAACCTATTGTTGCAGACAGTGTGTCAGTCCATCTGATAGAGGGTTTTCCTTTTTTTCATTGACCAGTCACTCTCCCAAACATGATGTCTTTTTTCCAGGAATTGGACCTTCTGTACTACATGGCCAAAATACATAAGACACAGTCTAGCCATCCTTGTTTCCAAGGACCACTCTGGTTGCACTTCTAGGAAAGATCTGTTGGTTCTTTTGGCAGTCCATGGTATATTCAATAATCATCTCCAGCACCACAATTCAAAAGCATCAATTCTTTTGTCTCCCTGGTTCAATGTCCAGCTTTCAAAAACACATATTGCAGCTGAAAATACCATGGCATGAGTCAGGAGCACCTTTGTCTTATACAAAAGATATAAAAGACAGATGTAAGCCTGTTTCATGATTTCTACAATGCAGAGCTGGAAGGAATTTCCCATAATACTTCATTTTACCTTCCTTTCCCACCCTTGTTTTATAGATAAAGAAGTAGAACAGAGAGGTGATGCTTCTTGCTCAAGCTTATGTGGCCTAGTGATGGCAGAGTCAGGATGGGAGCTCTGAGTAATGGCTCATTTTCAGGTGTTCTTTTTGGTCAAACCACACCTTGACAACCATACCTTTATTTAATTGTGGCCAACTGATAAAGTCGTACCATAAAGTGGAACTGAATTTTTATTCATTAGGAATGGAATGAGGTGAAATTGAAAATGGAAGGAAGGCTCTGTGTCATTGTGTTTGGTGAATTTTAACAGTGGTAATATATCAATACTTTAATTTGCCTAGTGATGTATTTATTCGCCTATAAGGTGTGTCTGGCTTGATTTTGATATGATTTACTACTGCTGATGATCATTTTGATCCAATAGCTGATGTATTTACAGAAATTCAGGAATAGGTGTTTGTGATTCAGCAACATCTCCAGAATCTAATTTGGTATGCAAGTTAGTAGGTAGTGTATCATATTTATAGGAATTCCATTACATTCATAATAGGGTGAATTTTTTCCCTGGGTAAAATCTTAAAGTTTATCAGGGAAATTACTGTGTACTCATGACCATGTATAAGAAAGTTTATAATTATGAACTTAAATTTTGTTTTGTACTTTGTGAATCATCTTGCTGTCTGAAAAGGAAAGTGTTGAATGGTTTTCTCCTCATAAATCCCTGGCTGTGCTTCCCAGCATCCCAGTAGTGTGAGGTAACAATTTAGGTGTTTGGAAGAGAGGATAAGTAGAAATCTTCTGGGTACCCCAGAAGAGGGACGTGATAGAACACTGGTAATGCCTACACAATCTGCTGGATGTTGGGATGAAGGGCTGGTTTAGTCTCTTGGTGTCTGTGAACCTTGTTCTTGCTTCAGGGCTGTGAACAAAATGCTAAAATAAGTTGCTGATCCTATACCTCAGGGAGCTTCATTAAGGATTTAACTTGATTTAAGCCCACAACACCTGGAAACATTTTTATCCTCTTTACCCCAGGCTGGATTTGAACTTCTGACTTGGAGGTGAAGTGTTCTGTTTCCCAGACCAATCCTTGAAGTCAATCAAACTCCTTCCTTATACATTTTCTACTGTGCTGGGTTGTGAGAAACAATATTAAATGGTCCTGAAGAAAAACATGACATTGGCATCAATGATAATATTGACATGCTGCAGTTTGACTAGAGTTCTATTTTATTGAAAAAAAGAATGAAAATTAGTTTTTATGGTATAAACTGAAAACAAAAATGTGGGCTGTGATCTTTACAGAGAGGGAACATTTTGATTATATATTTATAAACAAAAGAAACAGGCAAATCTTTTTATAAAGGTTTGCCAGCACCACTATTCAAAATGTGTGCTCAACAGATAGTCTAATTGCCTCATTTATAGTAGGAGAACATGCTGATTTCTTTTCACATTATTTATCCATCCATTGAGTTTTGGAGTAGACAGGGAGACTGCATTTCAATCCAGAGAGTTGCTTGCTATAAACATTGCTTCTGTCTCCGTGACAAGCGTTTTATTGTCACTTCTGAATGGATTCCTATTTTAGTCATTCAGTTGTGTCCCCAAAATTCAGTTGTCTGTCTTTGCAGCGTTCATGAGATTCAGTGAAGGACTGGTGAATATTTTAAAACCCTTCACTTATTGTGACTCTTCAAAAGTCAACTAGCACTTTATGAGTGAAGAATACAAGCTAGAACACATTTTATAATTTATTCCCATGCATTGGCATACAGTAACTTAGATTAGTATAGCAGTTTCTTTCATGCATATTAATCCATAGCATTGTGAGGTGTGTAAGACAGCATTCATTCATTCAAACTTATTCATTTGCTGATTTAGTAAGCACTAATGTGTCAGGTAGCCTGCAGTGGTAGCCCTGTGGCATCTGATCCCGTCAGATCTCGGAAGCTAAGCAGGGTCGGGCCTGGTTAGTACCTGGATAGGAGACCACCTGGGAACACCAGAAGCTGTAGGCTTGGGAGAAGGACCTGGCAACCCCCTCCCAAAATCAATCTGCCATTGAAAACCCTATGAACAGCAGAGAAGCACTGACAATAGTGTTTCCCCTGTTGTACAGAGGGTCGCTATGAGTCGGATACCGACTCGACGGCACCTAACAACAACAACAACAATGTGTCAGGTGGGGCTGGGATTTAACTCAGTTGGTAGAGTGCTGCGCTGCAGTCTCTGAGGCCCCGAATTTGATTCCCAGCACCACAAAAATGGCAGAAGGACCTGGTAATCCACTCCCAAGGCAATCCCGAAACAACCAGCCATTGAAAACCCTATGAGGGTCGCTATGAGCCAGATGCCAACTCGACAGCACCTAACAACAACAACAACAATGTGTCAGGTAGGGGTGGGATTTAGCTTAGTTGTTAGAATGCTGCGTTGCACTCTCTGAGGACACAGGTTCAATCCCTAACACAGCAAAAAAACAGGAGAAGGATGTGGCAATCCATTTCTGAAGCAATCCTGAAGCAATCAGCCATTGAAAACCCTATGCAGGTGGCTATAGGTTAGAGTCCACTGGATGGCACCTAACAACAGGAACAATGTGTCATGTATGGGGCTAAATTCCAGAGATACAAAACATGAAAAGAAAATCCTTGTATTCCAGAAGCTTCTAGATATTCCTTTTTATTGGGAGCTAACAAAGTCTAGTTCTATAAACTAAGAGTCTGAGTCCATTCTTGCTGCCATAACAAGATGCCTCACACTGAGTATTGGATAAATAATAGAAATTAATTTTTTACAGTTCTGGAGCCTGGAAAATCCAAGACCAAAGCACCAGCAGATTCAATTTCTATTGAGGGCTTGCTTTTTCCTTGCAAGATGGCATGTTGTTGCTATATCCTCACAGGGAAGAAGAGAGGGAAGAGTGTGTCTTCATACAGCAGAAGGGACTGAAGAGAAAAGCAAGTTTCCATAAGCCTTCTTATGAGGGCACTCTTCCATTCATGAAGGTGGGACCCTATGACCTAATCACCTCCCAAAGTCCGGCTTCTTAATACTTCATTCAGGATTAAATTTCAATATATGAATTTTGGGGAGATAACTGCATTGAGACCACAGCAGTAAACATGTACAAAATGTATGTAGAGAAACAAGGAAGGATTGTTAAATTCCACTTAAGTAATAATTGTAGGTAGTTTCATGAAGAAACAAGATTTTAGGGTAAGATGTGGAAAGAAAAATGTTTTCCCGGTTGAGCAAGAGAAGATACCAAAGTATAGGAGTGAAAGTACTATTACCATTTGTAATAGATGGAGAAACTCGGGTAAACAAAGTCAAAAGAATTGCCCGAGGTCATAAGCTGTACATGGGAATGCACTTGTTTGAACTGGGATCTTTCATGCGGTTTCCATTACACCCCACGACACCAATACACTATTATATGGATTTTTCAAATTTTCTTCATGTATTCCATATGAGCAAGAGTAGTGCATACATATATTCATCTTAATTGAGTTTGAGAAGGCACTGAAATCTTAGAGGTTATAAAAATACAACTTGCTTTTGTGATTTTTATTTTGCATAAAATGCTTACTGAAGTATAGACTGTATTTTACAAAGTACAAACCTTAAGTACATAGCTTGTTAGATTTTTACAAAAATATCCATATCCATTACCACAAAATAGAATACTACAAGCTCCTTTGCAGGGTCTCTCATGTCAACTTATAGTATACCCTCTGCAAATTAGCCAACATTCTATCCCAGTAAGTTAGCTTGACATGCTTTTTGAGTTTTATAAAAATGGGATTATATAACCTATACTCTTTTGTGGCCATGTTTTTTTCTCCTAAACATTAGTAACCAAACTTACAACATACAGCTATAATTTGAAGTTTATCAGTTTTTCTATAATAATCAATTATTGTTGTTGTCAGATGCCATTGAGTTGGTATCTGACCATAGTGACTCTATGTACAACAAACAAAACACTATTGTCAGTTCTCCTCTGCTATTCTTAGAGTTTTCAATGGCTGATTGTTTTTTTGGGAGTGGGTTGCCAGGTCCTTCTCCCAACCCTACAGCACCTGGTGTTCCCAGGTGGCCTCCCATCCAAATACTAACCAGGTTTGACCCTGCTTAGCTTCTGAGATCTGATAGGATTCTATGCCACAGTGATACGGCTGCAGGCTAAATAATTATAGGGAAATATTATAATTTATGTATCCATTCCATTGTCCATGGAATTTGGATTGTTTCCAACATGGGTCTGTTAGAATAATTATTCTAAGAAAAATTGTGCATGTCTTTGGTGCATGTCTTTGCACATTTCTGTTGCATATACATCTGGAAGTAGAATTTCTGGTTCATAGAATATGCATATATATTGTTTTGGTGGTTACTGCCACATGATTTTCAATCTAATCCAATTTCTCAGTGTCTTTTACTATGAACAGTAATTTTTTTGTGTCTTGTTTAGTAAATATTTGCTTTATCCCAGGTCATGAATATATTCTTCTATAGAATTATTTTATCTTTCACATGTATATCTATCTAGAATATATTTCTGTGCATAATATGTAATGGAATGAAGCACATTTTCCCCAAGTAGATGCCCAACTAATCTAGTGCTATTTATTGAAAAGGTCACCCTTTCCCTATAACGCTATAGAGGTAGTTTTGTCAATATCAGGAGAACATATAGGTCTAATTATGGGTTCTTTGTTCTATTTCATTGGTTTCTAATTGTCTATCCAGGTACTAAAACTATACTCCCTTAATTACTGAAGCTTTATAATGTCTTAATATATGGGACTCTCAACTGTTACATTTTTGTTCTTCAAAATAGTCTTTCCTATTCTTGGCCTTTGCCATTTCCATAAAGAAAATTGAGATTTTAATTAGAATTATACCGAAGCATTTTGAAAAATAAAGTTTTATAATAATGAATGATCCATTATAAAATGTGTTATATCTCTCTACTGGGAGAAGGACCCAGCAAGCCCCTCCCAAAAATCAATCCGCCATTGAAAACCCTATGAATAGCAGAGAAGCACTGACAATAGTGTTCCACCTGTTGTGCGTAGGGTCTCTATGAGTTGGATACTGACTCGATGGTACCTAACAACAACAACATCTCTCTATATCTTCAGGTGTTCTTAAAGTTCTCTCAATATGGTTTTTTATTTCTGTATAGAGTTTTTATACAACTTCCCTTTAATTTGTTCCTAGGCATTTGAGGATTTTTGGTGCTATATTAAAAACTGATAAAAATTACTTCTTAGTTATATGCTACTACTAAGTATTTATATAAAGTTTATTGATTTTTAGGTAGCTTATACCCAGAAACATTGTTACATTTGTTTATTAATTTATTCATTGTAGTTTAAGAAGTTTTCAATGTGCATAATTATATCATCTGTGAAAAAGAGCAGTTGAACAGCTTTATTTTTTATTTTCAAAACACACATTTACTTGTATTTCCAATTATATTACTTAGGCCCTCCAGTATAATTTAAAGTGTCAGTAATAACTGATATCTTTGTTTCTTTGGCAGGGAGAAAGCTTTTAATATATTGCTATTAAACACCAATTAAATTCCTATTAAATATGACATTTGTTATCGGTGTTTTCAACAACCTGTAATCAGATTAAGGATGCTCCCTCCCATTTCTAGCTTGCTAAGAGTACAGTTATCTACAGGGTAGATATATCACCTTTCTTTCTTTCAGGAGGAGCCAGTGAAAGTTGCCAAGAAGTTCTTGAAATGTTTTTAGAATGTATCTCCCTCCTGGTCAGTGGCATCTGGGGGAAGAGAGAATTTGCCAATGATAAAAAGTAAAAGCTGAGAGAGGGATAACTAGGGACAGAGGAATTTCTTCTTGTTCATGAGTCTCTCAACTCATTTGATTCCTCTTGACATTGTTATGTCTTTTTCTCCTTCATTTCCACTGTAGATTGAGGACCCCATATGCTCTTGGTAAACTAAGTAGAAAAGCATTCCACTAGCTGTCTCACTGTCCATTTTAACAGGAAAATTACTTTTCATTTGTATGGTGGGCAACTGGAGACCAGCTTAGCCCTTGTTGTTCCATAAGCTACTGTAGCACATGCCTCTTGACCCCACATCGAGTGCACAAAGTAACCCTTGACACTTCATAGCTCTTCTCTGGAACATTCGTTCCCATACCTTCACATCGTCTAGTAACATCTGTGCTATTGGAGTCTCAGTGATTAACAAGGTATCAAACCATTTCCCTGGAACCCTCCAGAACTGCCTCTCATGGGACAACTGGTGGATCTCTGCTTCACAGATGGCTTATCCATACGTCAAGTTATAACTTGCTGCTCTGTTTCCATTTCTCTTGGGTATATTTTAGAGAAAAAGAAGCTCCAGGTCATATGATAGATGTTTCATCTTTGTTAACACAAGCACTTGGTAATTAATCTTTATAATATTAGCTGTATGCTGAACCAACCCTATTTCTGCATTCACTTTGAGATTCTGTAACTCCATATTTTCTTGAGCTTTCTTTTGAAAGCTCAAGATTATTTATTTTCTCTGTGTATATTCTTGGCATATTTCTGCCTAGAGGAAGAGCAAAATCAAGAAGTCCTACAGTTTTATTAAGTTTCTTAAAGAGCAAGATATCTGATCTGTTGGCTGGAGTTGGTTAATCACCATCCTGCACAAATTCATCTTAGGATGGTGGTTTTTCTACATGTTTTTCAGTCGTCATCAGTAATAGAGCGTTGTCGAACTTCCTAACCTTATTTAAAGAATAATTGTTGCTCCTGGTCGCATGTCAATGCCTTTGGTATAGCCCCAGACAGTCAAAGTTAAATATTTTCTTACTTAATGCAATCTTTTGTCTTTTTAGCCTGCCACATACCATCCTTGAATCGCTCTGTTGCTTTTTCCTCATTCTAACTGAGGTGATCTTAGTTGTCACTCAGCTTATCCCAGTCTGCAGTAAAGTCCAGTGAGATCACATAACACATATCAGTTTCACTCTGCTAAGGGAGAGGCATGGGTTTGGGACAAAGGGAAACAGCCTGCTGCCAAGTGACTGTGCTCTACTGGGGAAAATTACTAGCAGTTTGGACAAACCGTCCAACCTTAGCCAGACTCTCAGGGCTTCTTGGAGTCATTTCCCATGCAGCTCATCTGCAACTTTTCCCTTTCCTCTGAAGAGCTGTCCTAGCTCTTGACTTTCCCTTCATTTACCTTCCTCTGCCTCATCCTCTCTTGTGCTCAGTATAAAACCATGCCTTCATATTCACTGAGAAAAACAAAAAATAAGTCCCTTATCTCCACAGCCCCAAACCATTGACAAAATAGATTTCCACTCAAGTTTCTCACAATCATTTCTATTTTGCATGAGAAATTGTCCCATAGCCAAAACCTAATATATCCTTCCAATTACCTGCAGTAGAGCTTCTTTCCCAGTTTGACCAACATTTTGGGCCATCAGTCATCCACTTTCCTTTCTCTATGCTCAATTTTCTCCCTTCAAATGCAAACTTGTTCCAATACATAAATAAATTAAATAAATAAATAAATAAATAAAATGTTCTACATCTTTTTCCTTTTGCAGCTAAACTTCTCAAACTCTCTACATTTGCTGATTTGTTTCCTCACTGGACATTTATTGCTCTGCTGACAATAATTTGTTTTCCATCCTCAAAACAGCAGTGAAATTATTTCCAGCAATTAACCTCATATTACTAAACCCAGTGGCTATATTTCAATTTCCTTAATTATTTGACACTATGAACAACTCTTACAATCTCTCTGGTTTGTCTTCCACAACATTTTTCTTCCCTGATTTCCGTGCTCTGTCTCTGGACCTCTTCTCAGTCTCCCCCTTTCCCTGTGACCTCTCCAAACAAGTGTTCTCAAAACTTTCTTGTCCATCATTGGTGCAGTTTTCCACAGTGGCTTCTACAATCAATTTACACCCTGCTGATCTATAATGCACACTACACTCCCTCCTCAGCAGCAGATTCATATTCACTTGAATATTTCTTAACCACCAGAACGCAACAGATTCCAAAGTGGTTTCACTGTCCTGTGTCTAAGCAGACTACTCCAGCATTTTTTAAGGAACCCTGGAGCCCAGAAGAAACCTGTCATCCCTAACTTTCCACTGTTAGCCAGGACATCTTTGTGGTTTTTTCTTTATTTTTTCAGTACTGGGGTGTTAAATCCAGGGCCTTGCTGTCTCTACTTTGCAAGCACTCTACTACTGAGTTGCACCCCAGCCCCTTATTTATTTATTTATAACCTTCAGACAGGGTCTCTATGCCTCTGGCCTCAAACTTACAATTCTCCTGCCTCTACCTCCTGAGTTGCTGGGATTACAGGCATGAACTATAATGGCAAGCATTCATCTTTCTATGTTTTATCTCCTAAATATGTTGTCATCCTTTTCATTTCTATTTTCATTACCTTATTTTACCAAATTTCCCACATAGTTTTTTAGCTAGTCTTATTCTTTTTTGAATCTGATGTCATCAAAACTAATATGCCCATCATTACTAAAATTCTTCTAAAAATGTAGGTTGATCTTAAATTTTCAAAAAATTATTGTGATTTGATGCAAGTCCAATAAAAATTGTAACTTTTAAAATGGATTTGACAAGATGACTTTAAGGTAGATATAAAACAGCATGTAGGTATGAACAACTAAGAGATTTGTACAGAAGAACAGGCTGAAAAGACTAGGCTGGTATCAAAGTTTATTCTAAAGCTGTATTTAAGGCAGTGTATTGCCTCAGAGATAGACAAACCAAACAAGGATGCACAACAGAAAACTCAGGGACAGATCTGCTCAGAAGCAGAACTACGATCTTTGACAGAGGTGGCCTATTTCTTAGGTGCAATTAGAAAACTTGAAACCATTCGCCATTTCATGTAGGAGGATTTAAAACAGGAAAATAAATGAGCAAAAGTTTGGGATATGGAGGTGCCATCAGCTTTATGATTCATTGCCATGTTGTTGTTGTTAGGTGCCATTGAGTTAAGTATCCAACTTGTAGCAACCTTATGTTTAACAGATGAAACACTATTGTCTTACTTCTTGGCTATTCATTGGGTTTTCAATAGCTGGTTGTTTTTTTCTTGGGGGGAGTGGGTTGCCGGGTCCTTCTCTCAAGCCTTAGTGCCTGGTGTTCCCAGGTGGTCTCCCATTCAAGTACTAACCTGGCCCAACCCTTCTTGGCTTCTGAGATCTGACAGGATCAGATGCCACAGTAGAAGGTTGCCCAGAGGTCAGAAAAAGTGTAAGAGGCTCTTGCTGAGGTCACAGCACCCATCACTGTTGCCCCAAGACTGCTGACTGCATGACAATGTGGAGTCTGTCTGGCTCATGTAAAGCCTCACACCTACCCATATCTATTTCCTCTGCCACTGTGGTGGGAATGAATTGCTTCTACCTCCCTACTTCCTCCCAAATTTGCATAAAGGCATTTCTCTGACAGTATCCAAACTGTATCTTAATCCTTTCTGGCAAAGATGTTTGGAAAATTCAATTCTTAGCATCTAGCCCTTGTGGTACAGGGGAGAACAAGAAAGGAAAGTCAATGGGTACCATGTAGCACAAAGGCATTTAAAGAGTCTGGAGAAAGGAAGATGAAGTCTCAGCTCTCATTATTACTCTGGGGCAACTGGATGTTCATTTAAAAACTCAAATTGAATTCCTGCCTCACGCTATACACAAAACTTAAACAGAAAAGAACTTGTGCTAAAAGGACAACATTAGGAAGAAAAGAGAATATTTTTCTAATTTATGGTAGAGAAGCTTTTGTTAAACAATATACAATATATTCTAGTTATAAGAGAAATAATTAGTTAATTCAACTATATTAAAATCAATAACTTCTGCTTAACAAAAACACCATAAAAAGTTTAAAAAAGTAGCAGAATATTTGTCGTGCATATTACTGAGAACATTTACTATCCAGAATATATAAAACACTCCTACTACTAGAAAATACACAGACAAATGAAAAAAATGACATATAAGTTTATGAACAATCAAAACCAAAAACAACTTAATTTCTTTAGAACTCAGGGAAATAAAAACTTTGATAAACTCAAATTTATTATTATTTATTATTATATTGGATAAATATTGCTAAGTAAATATTGAATCATCCTACCATATCTTTGGCTGGAATTTAGCTCAATTGGTAGAGTGCTGCTCTGCAGTCTCTGAGGTCCTGGGTCCAGCACCACAAAAATGGGAGAAGGACATGGCAATCCACTCCTGAGGCAATCCCAAAAAACATTCAGCCATTGAAAACCCTATGAGGGTTGTTATGAATTGGAGATGACTCTACAGCACCACCAACAACAACAACCATATCTTTGTATATTTTATCTTCAAAATACATCAGGAATCTTTTTGTCAATATTGTTTCCTTTGTCCTTGCTGTAATTTACAAATTATTAGCGAGAATATGGATCAATAGCCTATAGCCAGAGCCCTGTGGCATCCGATCCCGTCAGATCTCGGAAGCTAAGCAGGGTCGGGCCTGGTTAGTACCTGGATGGGAGATCGCCTGGGAACACCAGAAGCTGTAGGCTTGGGAGAAGGACCTGGCAACCCCCTCCCAAAAAGCAATCTGCCATTGAAAACCCTATGAACAGCAGAGAAGCACTGACAATAGTGTTTCCCCTGTTGTACAGAGGGTCACTATGAGTTGGATACCGACTTGACGGCACCTAACAACAACAACAACAAAATGGATCAATAGGAACTTTAAAAAATATTCCTTCTGATATGTTATAGGAAAGGTGAGTTGCACTTTGCAGGAATGGTGCTGACTTGACTTGTCAAACGTTCTCTACATTTTTTCTGGCATGCACCTAGAAATCCCATGGCCACAACCATACATAATCCTTAGAAGCATGCTGGGATTTCTCACGTGATGGTCTTGGAAGGATAAATTATAAAATCACATTGGAAAACAACTTGACATTCTCTTGGAAATCTGAATATTAGGTACTCTATAATTCAGCAGTCCCAGAGAAATTCTTGTACATGTCTCCAGGAGACAGACTTGTAACAGTTTGCAATGGTTATGAACTAGAATTGTTTAGAATCCATTATCAGGAGAATGCTTATATATGGTGTGTTACATTTATACAATGGAATATTATATAGTAGTAAAAATGAATGATCTGTAGATGCATTCAGTAACATATAAATCATAGAAATGTAATGTTTAGTTAAGCAAAGAAGGTCCTCCCAACCAGAAATAGTATGACACTATTAAGATAATACTCAAATATGAAAATTAAGCAATTTGTTTAGCATACATACATATTTAATCCAGCTATACGTAAAAAGCAAGGAAGAGATTAACACAAAATTTGTAGTATTACTCTGTGGTTTAAAGGAGGGTGGTGAAATGAGGTAAAATAGGAGAGGACACAGAATCATCTTGTTCATTATGTGTTGGATAGCAAGTTCATGGAAGTTTAATATATTGTGCTTTACAAGACACATGTCAATAATCTTTTTATGTATGTCAGACATAATATTAAGAATATGAAAAATGATCTATATTCTAAAATGCCCAGCTTGTTTAAAAATTGGATCTATCTCCCTCCCCCAATATCTTTCTTCTTCTTCTTCTTCTTTTTTTTTTTATAGTACTGGGAGTTGAACTGGGGCCTTGTGCTTGTTAGGCAAATTCTCTACCGCTAAGCGATAACCTTAACCCCTTTTAATTTTTTTTTTTATTTTGAGACGATGTCTTGCTAACTTGCACATGCTGGCTCTGGCTTTGAATTTGTGATCCTTCTGCCTCAGTCTCCCAAGTTGCTGGGATTACAGGTGTGTGCCACGGTGCCTGGTGTGCATTTTGTTTTCTTCTTTGATGTTCCGTAAATAAACTCTGGCATTAAAGAAAACCTGTTTTCTACCTAGCATCTATTTGTATTATACATATGACCACACAACTGATGAAAACATTAATTTTTGCTCAATGTGAGAAGTGCTTTCTGCCTAGAAAAACACAAAACAGTGTAATGAAAGCAAATAAACTCTGACTTAACTCTACCAGAGGAAATGTAATACCCTGAAAAGCAGCTGGGGATTTTATGTGCTAACTTGCAGCAAGGGAAATAAACCTGTGAAAATGACAAAGTAGAGATGGGATCAATCACTATGAGTTTTTAGTTTTCTTTTGAAACTTCGTTTGTTCATTTCACCTTTGGAGGTAGTGGGTGGAGGAAATGGCTCATTGTCTTTTTAATCCTCTATTCTCTGGCCATTACTTTTTGGATGAGGTTTCAATGTGTCTTTACACAGGAGACCTCTCCTCTTGTGGTCTCTAGTTTTTTTGCCTGTCTGGCCTCATCTCCTGTCACACTTTTGACCTCCATCTGCTCACAGCCTTCTTACAATATGCCAAACTCAATATCCTTCCGGTGGCTGACTGAGGAGGTTATGCTGTTTCATATGCCTGGGTCTTTGCTCTGGTCCTTTGCTCTTCCTAGAAACCTTATCCTCTCCGTCTTCCCCTCACTGACTTTTAACCAGCAAGTGTTGCCTGATCTAGTCTGAAGCTCCCTCAGTCCCTTAGGCATAACTTTCTAATGGTTGTTGTTGTTAGGTGTTGCTGAGTCATGTCCGACTCATAGCGACCCTCATAGGGTTTTCAATGGCAGATTGTTTCAGGATTGCCTTGGGAGTGGATTGCCACATCCTTCTCCCATTTTTGTGGTGCTGGGAATCGAACTCGGGACTTCAGAGACTACAGAGCAGCCCTCTACCAACTGAGCTAAATCCCAGCCCATTTCTAATGGTAGTTACCAGTTTCTCACAAAAGTTAGTTTTCTTGCCTTCTACACAAGACTTTAAGTACTTTGGGATAGCATTTTATTTTTTTCAATTACACAGTGCTACCCAGTACTTACCACAGGGCTTTACATGTTAATTTTAGCAACATGTAATGGGAAAGTATAGTTTTTCACCTGAATTCCTCACTGTCTCGAGCATTCTTCCCCCTCCCAGTCCTGTACTGCTCTGTCTCTGAGGCTGGGCTGGAGGGGCTGGGCTTCTCCTCCCACTCTTCATCTAACTGACTCTTTAATCACTTCTCAGGAACCCTACTCACTCTCCATAAGGGATATGTTTCCTTGGTATATGTATACTTCTCTCTTGTTGTTGTTGTTAGGTGCTGTCAAGTTGTGTCTGACTCATAGCGACCCTCATAGGGTTTTCAATGGCAGATTGTTTCAGGATTGCCTTGGGAGTGGGTTGCCACATCCTTCTCCCATTTTTGCAGTGCTGGGAATCAAACTTGGGACCTCAGAGACTGCAGAGCGGCACTCTACCAACTGAGCTAAATCCCAGCCCGCATACTCCTCTCTAGCAACATTTATTTCTCTTATTGCCATTGTGCATGGCTTTCTTTCAATTTGTATCATTCTTGAGCATTGTTTGCTTCTCCTACTGGACTATATGCTTCATGAGAATAGAGATCATACGCTATCTACTTTTGTTCATTACTGCTTTGGTATTATAGGGGATGGACTAGACTTTCTGTAAGTATTTGCTGACTGAGTTATTGAATGACCCACAAACAATTTCCAGAGTTCAGTGTAGGGAAAAATTGGGAGGAAATTGGCAAAAACTCCCAAACTGGGAAAATGGCGTTTGAATATCTGGCTTGTAAGTTAGAAATCTAGGGAAAATGAAAGTAACTTGGTTGCACATTTGTACAAAACCCTTCCTGACTGGACAATTGGACTGAAAGCTGATTGGCTCAGGCCATTCCATGGGCGAGCTACATAAAGAGCTGTGCTGTGGCAGTTCGACCTTTTTGGCACGGCCTTTTTGGCATCCTTTTCTGTGTCTTCTCGCCTGTTCCTGCCCGGACCACCAATGAGGAAGCGCCTCTCCACTGCTCTGCCCCAGACCTATGATGAGGAAAGAATGCTCTCCCATCACAATCCTCAACAAGGAAAAGAACCTGCTCTCCGTCTGATCACTGAGGAAGTGGCAGCTGTCTCCTCCTGATCACCGAGACGACCAACACAGGTGTTTGCCCCTGGAAGGCAAAGGCGCCTGAGGCTTTTCCTTTCTCCCGTCTCCTCCGGGGTCCCAAGGGCCGCAGGAGTCTGCACCCCTCACCTGAGGGTCCCGAGTGAATTGTGTTTAGTATCTGTGTGCGTGGCGGCGCAGCCCGTCCGAACCTCTAGGCTGGACCAGGAGGCGCATAGAGTTGGCGCCCGAACGTGGGGCCCAACGTAGTTGGTACCCGAACAGGGACCCAACATTCAGGACACAAGGAACATGCCTGTTCAGCTGGGATGGGATGCACAGCCACTGTATTACCTGAATATATGTGCAAGGGTGTGTGGCTTATTCAAAAGATTCCATGCACACCTGTGTAGGAGATGAGGGTGGGAAAGACAGCATGATGCTTGTTTCAGATGCCACCCTGTCTTTCTGGCCCATGGACTTACATCTGAGACTAAAGGACAGAAGATTTATAGGAAGAGGGTAAAAGAGTCCTTTTCAAGTGGGGTACTTAGGTATATGAGATATACTGCTTTGTGGGCTGTATGACAAAGTCATACAAATTGGGGAAGGGGTGGAATTCCCTCTCTCTGCAGAGTCCAGGGTAGTGCTCTAGGTGCAGGGTGAGGGAATAGCCCAAGACAGAAACTCCAGGGCCCCTTATACTGGAGCCAGTATTCCCTCTCTGACATCAACCCTAGTGTCACCAGCCACAAACTGCACTCGGGTCAATTTTTGCTTGTTTGTTTATCTATCAGCAATGAAGAGGAGATGGAAGAAAGAAAAATAGAAACATGTGTCAGGTGCAATGGCTCACACCTGTAATCCCAGTGATAGAGGCAGAGACAGGATCATAAGTTCGAGACCAGAGGCAGTTTGTGTAATTTAGTGAGACCCTGTCTCAAAAAGTAAAAAAAAAAAAAAAAAAGTAAAAAAATGGGCCGGGGGTGCAACTCAGTGGTACAATGCTTGCAAATCATGCAAGTGTGAGGCCCTGGGTTCAACCCCAGTACTACAAAAAGAAAAAAAAAAGAAAGAAAGAAAGAAAAAAACACATGTATGCCCTTGTTCTTACAGGAGAAATAAGGCATAACTGAGAAAGAACTGAGATTCCTGAAGCCTATGGACCCTGCTTCATGCATGTAGAAAAAAAAAAAAGTGGGCTCTGAATATTCTTATGTTGATCATCTTATATCCATAGGTTATTAAGGTCTGGAAAAGTCAAGGTATGACATGGTAGTTCTGTATGTTTCTAGCTAAGAACTTACTTCTGAACAATTTGAAACTTTATACTAGATATGGTCTCCAGTGTTAATCTTTAGTGATGTGTTTTACTGGCCAATTTACATAGTTTATAGTTTGATTTGTAAAAGGGGTTCTTTAGTTTGCCCACCTGGAAGTAGTACAAATTATTAATATTAATTGTTCCTCTTACATGTTCTATTTTTTATTAGTAATTTTAATGTACAACTTAATGGGTCTCAGACATTCCCATATGTGCATTTCATTGTACATTGGTCACATTAACTTCCCCCTTACCCTCTCATGATCCTTCTTCCCCATCTCCTCCTTCCCCACCAATGGTCGCCTTTCTACTTGCATGTCTTTTTGTGAATCTCTTTCTCTACATATGTACATTCTGATTTCCATATTCTATTTTGTGGTCCTCTCGGTTTTCAGCCTTTGATGATACACACAAGACCATCATGAATATTTCATGTTATATGAGATGGCCTCTAGGTTTTCATTAAGTGAGTGTACATTGGCAAATGAATATGTTAAATCTAGGAAAGCAAAGACATTTATTGCTTCAGTGTTTTTTACCTAAATTAGGTTATATTTCCTGCATTTTCTCCATATTGAGCCTACTTGTATTCTTAAGTCTTTAATTACTTCATAAGAAACCTGACATCTATAGACATTAATTCACATGAGAATGTCATTGTAATTGGTACTGACAATGTTTTCATCCTTCAAGCAAGAGGTTCTTTTGGAGGTAGCTTGAAATTGTGGGAGGGCATCACATTGCACATCCAGGGGTTTGGGTCTGGTCTTGGATCTTCCTCTTACTCCCAAGCCAAGGTGATGAACGGAAGTTCATAAGCAAAGAGAACAGACAAGCACTCAGAATTGGTGGGAGGTCAGGGCAGAACTCTATTAGCTCATCAAAAACAAACCAACAAACAAATGTAGGAAGGTTAAGAAAGGCTGATGCACTTTAGGTGGAGTAAGAGGCTGGATCCCCATGTGTCTGTCAGCTTGTTGTGCTGTGAGGGCTTGTGTGTTGCTGTGACGCTGAGAACTATGCCACTGATATATCAGATACCAGCATGGTCATCCATGGTGGGCAGGTTTCAGCTGAACTTCCAGCCTAAGACTAGAGAGAAGGACCTGGAAGCCCAGTCCCAAAACAATTAGCCAGTGAAAACCCTATGAATACCAGAGAAACACTGTCAAAGGTAGTGCCAGAAAATGAGCCCCCCAAGGCTGGAAGTCATTCAAGTAATGACTGGGGAAGAGCTGTCTCCTCCAAGTAGAATTGACCTTAATGATGGGAATGGAGTAAAGCCCCTGAGTCCTCCTTTTGCTGATGCGATACAACACAAAATGAGCAAAAACACAGTGGCTACAACAATGGGCTCAAACCTAAAACCATCATGTGTGTGGCCGTATTGGGTAGTGTTTCATTCTGCTGTGGGGTTGCTATAAGTTGGATTTGAACTGACAGCATCTAACAACAAAGAGGCTGGATAGGGCAGTGCAGAGCTGGAGAATTTGTGCAGGGTTAGGTGGTCCAGAAAGTCATACTTTTTCAGCTCCCCTCTCCTCTTACAACAACTTCTTCTTCCTCCTCCTCCTCTTCCTCCTCTTTTCCTTCTCCTTTTCCTTATTCTGATACTGGCAGGTTGAACCCAGGGCTTGGGCATACTTTGCAAGCACTCTACCACTGAGCTACACTCTCTACTCCTCTTCTAATTTTTCACCTTGAGACAGCGTCTTGCTAAATTACACAGGCTGCCTCTGGCCTCAAACCTACAATCCTCCTGCCTCTGCCTCCCCAGTCACTGGGATTACAGGATGCACCACCACACCAGGCTTCCTCTTATAAATTCTACGTGCAGAAAAATAAAATCTTATTCAACTTTATTCATACTTTTTCCCTTTCTATCACTGACCAGCATTCCTCTTTTGCCCTCCCTTTAATAGAACATTTTCTGTTGTTGGTTTCCCAGCTATGTTGTAGACATCTCAGTGGCCGCATATTTGGTCTGTGTGCTGTAAGGTAGTTTGGATAATGCTTGCCCTATGTTTGTCTTCATGACTCCTGGTGACCATCTCTTTAGTTTTGCCAGTCTGACAAGCCCACTGCCACCTACTTTTGAAAATTGCCCTCCAGTCATAGACTCTTACATTTTAGTTCTCTCCTGAGTCCAGCAGTCCAGAAGTTAGCCTGGGATTCAGGCATTAATATTTATCAAGACTTAGATTCACTGGCCCCAAGGAGAGTTTCAGTCTCACAAATGGAGATGAGAATGGTTCCTTCTATTCTAGTTCAATCACTCCTCCACGAGGGAGAGCTGCTGGCCTGCTGCTCCTTGGGTTAGGGGACACATTCACTAAGTGCATCTGAAGATAACCACTCTGAATAGGTCACATAGCTTAATCCTATGGTGAACAAGTGCTATTTTTCCTCTTACCATGGTTTTTTAGAAATGATGGTCTCTGGTATTCTGAGAATACTGGCTTATTGCACCCTCAGTGTAGGATCTAGAGGGAGCAGCAAAACCTCATACCTGATTCCAGTTAAATCATTTTAATTTTAAGATCTTTCTGATAGATTATTGGTACTTTTTAAAATCAATGTTTTTCACTTTCTTTATTTCTGTGCCTATCATCTAACATCTTTTTCTTAAATGAAAACATTCTGCAAATGCTGTTTCATAACCAGCTTGTTTTTTATATTGATGTAATTTCATTCTCACAATTTTCTGTGTAAGTTATCATGAGTATTCTACTGAATAGTGTTTCCATACTTATCTATCAACTTCTTAATTGTTGATCATTTAAACACTAAAGTTTTTTAAAGTCAATATTCAGATGTGCAATTTTCTAAATGGAGAATTAGATTATCATGGTATTCCAATAAATATGGTTTCTATACTTATTTACCAGTTTTCTGCGTAAATTGTCATGGTATTGCACTGAGTAGGGTTTCTCTACTTATTTATCAATTTTCTGTACTAATTATTATAGTATTATTATATAGAATTATATAATATTATTGCACTGAATAAGGTTTCTATACTTATTTGTCCAATTCTTGACAATTGGTAATTTAATTATTAATGCATTTTAAAATCTATATTTAGGTAATGCAGTTTTCCAAATAGGGTTATCCAACAAATAAGGTAGTATAGTTTGGTCATTTATACTATGCATTGATTTATTATGTTCTCCCTTTATTTGATTGGTTTATGCCCACCAAACATGCTGAACTATCTCACCTCATGGCCTCCACTGGCCCAGTGTTGTTGCTTTTGCAGTCCTGAGACACTGTCTAGAGAAAGACAGTATTACTGCTCCCAAGTATGAGCTTCTTCCACTTTTTTTGTCAACTCTACAAGAGGGCAGATCATAAGCAGTAAAAAGTTTCTAGGGAGCCTTAAATTCTGATCTAGCTCATATAGCTCAAGATGGGAATTCAGTTTTCTTAGTATTCCTCACAGACTGTCCCATTCTTGACACCTAGAATATAAAAGTCCATCTTTGCACATAAAAAGGAGACAAGCCGATTGTATTAACTTCCTAAGGCTATTGAAACAAATTGCCACACACTGTGGCTTAAAACAACAGAAGTTTATCCTCCTAAAGCTTGGAAGGGCAGACATCTGAAATCAAGGTGTTAGTGGGGTTGGTTCCTTTTGGAGGCTGGGAGGAAGTCTGTTCCTTTTCCCTCTCCTGGCTTCTGGTGTGTATAACATTTGGCATTCCCTGTCTGGGAGATATATTACTCTGATCTCTGAGTCCATCTTCACATGTCATTCTCCCCTCTGTATCCCTGTGTCCAAATTTCCCTGCTCTTATGAGGGTGCCAGTGACACTAGATTTAGAACACCTCTCTCTAGAATGACCTCATCTTAATGTGGTTATATCTACAAATATCTTATTTCCAAACAAGGTCACACTTATATAGTCCAAATGGACATGTGCTTGGAAGGTGGGTACATACACTAACCAACGAAGTTTCTCTTGGCTTCTCTTTGGGGAGGACATAAGGGAGAAAGTAGAGGATTTTCCTTCTCCCAGGTTTTAATGGATCCTCTTATAAAAATTGGAAATTGATTGGATGACATCACAGAGAACCCTCAGAACAATTTTTTTATCTTATTCTTTGCCCTTTGTATGTGACTACAAGTCTGAGACAGATGGTATAGGGCAGATACTATGACTCACAATGCCAACTGGGAGCCAGGTGCTCTGCTTCCTGCTCAGTTGCCCTTAGCACGAGGATTTTGACCTTAAGCTCACTGTCTTGTGGTCACAAGATGGCTACTTCATGTCAGCATCATACTTGGGCAAAAGGCACATGCTGACCGACTGCACCACTGGTTTTTATTTTCTTTCTTTCTCTTTTCTTTTTTTTTTCCAAGAAATTTTTATTTCAATTAGTAAGGAATGAGAGAAAATAGCCATCACCAAAATGAATTGATATTCTCTGCTGAATCTCCCAATGTTTAGCAAAGCCAGGAATTTCATCCTTGGTGAGGAATTTTGATTGCTATAAGGGGCCATTCCATATCTGTCTATTAGTACAGGCATGGAAGGGCGCAACACAAACCCAAGAACTGGCTCTGTAGATCCTGGCCAGAAATGCTTCTGCTTCCTATCATACAAAGGCTGTATTATCAGATTCAGAGACCCTTGGGCTATACCAGCTCCCTAATCAAGTTCCTTTTTTCCCTTTTTAAGAAGATATATATTATTAGCACAGGAAATGTAGTGCTAATCACTGGTCATAGTATTCTGTTGTTGTTGTTAGGTGCTGTCAAGTCAGTATCCAAGTCATAGTGACCCTCATAGGGTTTTCAATGGCTGACTGTTTCGGGATTGCCTGGGAGTGGATTGCCAGGTCCTTCTCCCATTTTTGTGGTGCTGGGAATTGAACTTGGGACCTCAGAGACTGCAGCATAGCACTCTACCAACTGAGCTAAATCCCAGCCCATAGTATTCTAGTAAATGCATATTTTATGATTTATTCATCCAGCTCCTTGCTATTGGTCACTTAGGTTCTTAAAAATTTCTTATCAATTTCCTTCCTATAATATTCTTGGGTAACTTTGTAAATGAAATTCTCATAGTCCTGTAAGACTAGCTTGCTGCATAAAGCTGCGATGGTTAGAGGGCTTGGTTTGATTAAGACTGATTGAAATCTGGACAAGATACATGACATTGTTCTATTCTAGGTGCAATGGCAATGGCATGTTATTTTGACTAGGCAAGGAGGTGATAACAAAACATGAAGTGATAGATAAAATGAGAGGAAGAAGAAAGGTGTGTTCAGTAGTTTTCCTTCCCACTTCTCCACCTTGTGCTTGGTTTTGGTCTGACTGGTACTTCCCTGTTACTATTGTTTTACCTTCCCCTAAAATTATCCCAAAGGTCTTAGCAGTTAATTAATTCCTCAAAATGGGTTTTTTAAAAAAATTAGTCTCAGTTACCAACTGCATCTTGTCTCTCCTCTCTTTCCCTTTCTTTTGATTCTGACACAACCGTTTGACCTCATCCTTCAGATGTGGGATCTGACATTCAACAAAGGCTTGACTTCTCTGTATTTCTTTTCTTTGTTCCTTGACATGTCTGCTAGGGACTTCTAAGGCAGGGAGAAGCCTGGCATTACACCTTTTCCCAGACTGTATGCAGCATATAAATGCTTGCTACCTGGGCACTTGTAATTGTAGATATGGACTGTTTATTCAGTGACGCAGGTGGATGAACAGCTGCAGCTGCCAGACAAAAGATAATGTAGCAAAGAGTGTCAAAGTGGATTTCTCAGACCTTTCGTTAACTTTGTTTGTTGTTCTTCTTTTTCTCTCTCTTTGCATTCAATTTTTCTATCCCAGGATTCCCAGCTTCTTTCATAAGACTTTCACCTATTTTACTACCTTTGTGGAATTTGCTGCTCTTGTAGGGGTGGTGTCTTTCAAAAGAGGGGTGAATAGAGGGATGATGGGGTGTAAGGGATTGGAGAAAAAGGTAGGGGCAAGAAGACAAAACAGCAGGTGCTTAGGGTATTTCTGAGTCTTTAATTCAGGTCAGGGTTCCAGTTCTTAGCCAACATGCTAACATACATACTGCAAAGCTCCTGTTGCTCTGCTCATCTCCCCTTTCAATACTAGTGAGTTCTGCCTGCCTGTGGGGATTAAAATGAAGCTGCATTCCACATGCAGTGAGTTGTTCTTCATCCTCCTTCTCTGCACAGCTGGGGCACTGCTCATTTGTGCACCCCTGGCTTGCCAGTCTTTTATTCTTATTTTGCTATTCTTCTTCTTCCCTTATCTTGCAAGAGTACAAGTGGCTATTTGTTCCTCTCTATGCATTTCAGCCCTGAACTGAGATAATTCACCTTCCTTCCCTTATTGATAGACACAGACATCACTCCAGGAGTGAGAACAAAAATCTGTAAGCTGCTCTTTGCCTGTGACTGACCTGGCTCTGGGGGTGGGGTAGGGGACAGGTGAAAGTAGCTTTGATAAGCTACTGTGGGGATTGCATCCATGGTGCATCTATGGGTATCTCCCATGTGTGTGGTCCCCTGTGACCTGGACCTTTGAAAACATCATTTGTTGTCATCGATTTCTGGATGCTGGGAAGGCTAGTAGAATCTGCAGGCAGTTTCTTAAATCTTAGAGGAGGAAAAGCTGCGTGATGACCCTGTTGGGACCTGCCAATCTCTTTTCAGGCTGGAGAGAGTCTTTTCTAGGGACTAAGTGTTCAATGGGCTGGGATTTAGCTCAGTTGGTAGAGAGCTGCGCTGCAGTCTCTGAGGTCTCGAGTTTGATTCCCAGCACCGCAAAAATGGGAGAAGGGCCTGGCAATCCACTCCCAAGGCAATCCCAAAAGAGTCAACCATTGAAAACCCTATGAGGGTCGCTGTGAGTCGGATACCAACTTGATGGCACAGAACAACAACAAGTGTTCAATTGTTGTCGTTATTAGGTGCCGTCCAGTTGAGTCCGACTCATAGCGACCCTATGTACAGCAGATCGAAACACTTGCCAATTCTGTGCCAGGCAAATGATCTTATTTATGTTTAAGCCCACTGTTGCAGACACTGTGTCAATCCATCTGGTGCAGGGCTTTCCTCTTTTGTGTTGACCTGCCACTCTCCCAAACATGATGTCCTTCTCCAGGGACTGATCTCTCCTGACTATATGTCCAAAATATGTAAGATGCAGTCTGGCCGTTCTTGCTTCCAAGGAGCACTCTGGTTGCACTTCTTCTAGGACAGATTTGTTGGTTCTTTTGGCAGTCCATGGTATATTCAATAGATGTCTCCAGCACCACAATTCAAAAGCATCAATTCTTTTTCTGTCTCTCTTGTTCAATGTCCAGCTTTCACAACCATATGATGCCACTGAAAATACCATGGCATGAGTCAGATG
>VMDO01017741.1:0-44073 GCA_007922755.1 Pedetes capensis
TTGGGAAGTTTTCCTTCAGTATATCCTTTACTAGATTTTGAAGGCCTCCAGTGGATCTTTCTTCTCCTTCAGGGATGCCCTGAATTCTTAAGCTTTGTTTTTTTCATTTTATCTGAGTTCTCCTGGAAATCTTTTTTAAATACCTTTATCATTGATTCCATTTCTGACTGTTTGTATTTAAGTTCATTTATGGCATCTTCAGAATCAGAAATCCTCAGCTCAGATTCATCCAATCATGATGAAAAGGATTCTTTAGCCGAGTTCAATTCAGTTAACTTGGATTGAGTTTCAAGGAGAGTTGCTTGGTTTTTCCTTATCATTTCTAACTGGGATGATAGAATGGATTCCAAGTGAGATACCTTCTTTTCAAGTATCTCCAGGGTGCTAGTGGTATTCATTTTAATTTCTCTTAGCATGTTTATAACCATGACTCTGAATTCCGAATCAGAGATCTCTAAGAATTGAGAGTACTTGGAGTTATTTGTTGGGGGGCTTTGCTCTGTGGGGCCTTCAGATCCATCCTGCCCCTTTGTGTTTTTTGAAGGTTTACTTTGTTTTCCCATAATACGTTCTGGGAAGTAGAATTTGTCTCTCCTGAGTGCGCAGAACTTCTCCTTCTGTTATTCCTTTGAGATTGTGTGGTGCTGAATCTCTGGTGCTTATATGAGCTTATAAGCTGGGTATATTCTCAGCTTTTTGGTCTGTGTGGTTCTCTCTTTAGTCCACCAGCCCAACTCTGAAGGGGTTAAGGGCTAGAGACGAGATAGATTTCGTTTTTCCTCTGTAGGCTGAGAAAGGGGGGGATCTGGTGACAGAAGAGGGGGAAAGAGGAGGTAGAGGACAGAGGCTAACAGAAATAACTGTCAAAATTAAAATTAAGGTTAAGACTTAAGGGTAAAATAATTAATACAAAGACACATATATAGCTTAAGAAAAAGAGAAGAATAGAAAGAGGGAAGAGAGTAAAACAAGAAAGGAAGAAAATAGAAATAAAAAAAGAAAAAAACCTCACGCATACATGCTCCCACCCACATATAAAATCGCTTGTAGTCAGGTGCGGTGGTATACACTTGCAATCCCAGCGGCTTGTGGGGCAGAGGCAGGAGGACCGCAAGCCTGAGATCATAGGCAGCCTGCGCAACCCAGCAAGACACTGTCTCAAAAAGTAAAAAGTATGGGCCGGGGGTGCAATGTGGCGGTCCAGCACCTACAAAGCAAGCAGGAGCAAGACCCTGGTTTCAAACCCCCATACAAAACAACAAAAACAAACAACAACAACAAAAAAGAAATAAAACAAAACAAAACAAAAACAAAAACAAAACCATGCCTAAACGCTCACACACACATATAAAAACACTTGTAGTCAGGTGCGGTGGTGCACACCTGCAATCCCAGCGGCTTGGGGGGCGGAGGCAGGAGGACCACAAACCCGAGATCAAGGGCAGTTTGCACAACCCAGCAAGCCCCTGTCTCAAAAAGTAAAAAATACGGGCTGGGGATGCAGCGCGGCGGTCCAGCACCTACAAAGCAAGCAGGCACAAAACCCTGGATTCAAATCCCCATACAAAAAGAAAAAGAAAAAAGAAAAGAAAAAAGAAAAGAAAAAAAAAAAAACCTTGTATGTTCTTACAGGTGGAATCTGCACTGTGGACACCCAGTTCCACCGGGTGAAGTTGATACTGTAGGAAGCAGTGCTCCCTCCAGAACTCAGGATGGCAGTGTTTTCACACAATCTGCAGGAGCAGTCTGTCTAAGTCTATAGAGATTTTGCCGATTACGTAGAAAATGTTGGATTGCCCCACAATGTCCTGGGTTTAAGTGGGACACCAAATGCCCAAAGAGATGGTTCCACAAAATATTCTGTGTCTATTGTATTGTTTGAGAGGCAGTGGAACCTGTGGGGTCCTCCCTGCCTATAGCATGGAGGGAATATGGCTACTATCATGGATTTTTTTATTGCAGGGCTTTCCGCCCACTTGGGAGACCACTTGGGAGGACCAAATCCTCTTGTGGGAGGGATGATATTCAACCCCCCCAGAGAGACTCTGTAGCAGGTCTGTCCATGCATGGCGATTGCACTCGGAACTGCTCTTATTGTGACTAATTGTCCCGCAAGACTCTGCCAAAAAGGAGCACTCTGTCCGCATGGGGATCAGCCGCCTCCGCAGACCTCACCTTTCTCCACAGTGCAGTGGGGTGACTTAGGATCCCTCTGGTGTGTCTGGGATCCAGGTGTATGTGTGCCCAAATGTCTGTGGAGATTGCATCTGCACCACTGTCCCGCCACAACAGGAGGGAGGGAGCCACATTTCAGCTCTGGATGCCTACTGGTGGTACCGGTTTCCCAGTTCCCTCCGCGATTAATCCCCGTACCCTCGAGTATCTACTCTCATGGATCTGATCCCTATTTTCTCGTGTGAGGGACCTACAACAGCCCAGCGTCTCAGGCTGCGGGACGTATTCTGCTAAAGATGGCAATTCCATGTGCCACCTCAAACTGACTCACCTGAAACTTGCAGTTTGTGTCCCGTGGGCAGGGTGACAGTGTGATGTCAAGGTTGCACTCTGTGTTGGGTCCGGCTCCCGTGGGTGTGTGTGCGAAGTCCCCTCCGAGTCTCTGGGATTCTATCCCGCCGTCTGCGTGATGGCAGTCCCGCTACTGACCTCTGTGTAGCTCCTCTGAAGCCAAATGCTCGATTTCAGTGTTCATCCAGTTTCATCCTCTGTCTCCCAGTCTAAACTATCACTGTTTCTATCCATTCATTGTGAGCTCTAAACCCCTAATCAAGGCTTCCCTTTACTCTGGGACAGAAGGTGCGTGTTATCTGTCTGCCATCTTGCCGGAAGTTGCTCCATTTCTCTTTTAACAATTTCTAATTTTCTTAGATTCATACTACATACATTCCATGTTCCAATTATTAATGGATGTTTACAGTTGTTTCTCCTCATTTTGAGTCATGCCACATCAGCAAATGAAGGCCCCTGGGGCTTTACTCCATTTCCATCATCACGGCAGACTCTACTTTGAGGAGGCAACTCTTCCCCAGTAGTCTTTTGAGTGCCTTCCAACCTGGGGGGCTCATTTTCTGGCACTATATCTCACAGTGTTTCTTTGCTATTCATAGGGTTTTCAACGGCTGGTTGTTTTGGGAGTGGTTCGCTGGTGCCTCCTCCCTAGTCTGTCTTAGTCTGGGAGCTCAGGTGAAACCTGTCCACCATGGGTAATCCTGCTGGTATCTGAGATACCAGTGGCATAGCTTTCAGCCTCATCACAACACACAAGCCCCCACAGTGCGGCAAACTGACAGACGTGTGGGGAGGCATGGTGGTACATGCCTGTAATTTCAGCTATTTATGAGAATGAGGCAAGAGGATTACAAGTTTGAGGCTGCCTAGGGAATTTGGTGAGACCCTGATTCAAAATGAAAAATAAAAAAGAGGGGCTGCAGGTGCTACTCACTGGTAAAGTGTGAGGTCATGGGTTTGATCCTAAGAGCTGAAAAAAGAAAGAGAGAGAGAGAGAGAGAGAGAGAGAGAGGAAGGAAGGAAAAAGAAAAGGAAAGGAAAGGAAGGAAGGAAGGAAGGAAGGAAGGAAGGAATGAAGGAAAAAGAAAGGAAGGAAGGAAGGAAAGAAAAGAGAATAAAGCAGCTTTTTTTTCTTGATCCAGCATCCAATCTAGGTTTCACCTTGCATTTTGTGACCATGTGTCCCTAATCTCATTTGATTAGGAATGGATTTTCAACTTTTCTTTGTTTTTCATGATATTGGTATTTTAAAACTGTACAAGCCAGTTGTTTTGAAGAATTTTGGTAATTTAAGCTTATCTGGATGTTTTCTCATGATTAGATTGACTTTATACATTATGACCAATACTAGATGAGTGATAATGTCAGTCTGCCCCTATCATCTGCACGTAATTTGTAGTTACATAGTTGGAGACAATGTAAATATCCCGTTCCTCTTCAAACTTTTACTAAATAGTTCTACAATCCACAGATGATCCTTGCCTAAATCAGTTCTTATTATGAATAATGAAAAATAGAATTACTACACAGGCATAGCCTGAAGCCATACTGCTGTGACATCTGATCCTGTCAGATCTTGGAAGCTAAGCAGGGTCAGGCCTCGTTATTACGTGGATGAGAGACCACCTGGGAACACCAGGTGCTGTAGGCTTGGGAGAAGGACCCGACAATGCACTCCCAAAAAACAGCCATTGAAAACCCTATGAATAGCAGAGAAGCACTAACAATACTGCTTCGCCTGTTGTACATAGGGTCACTATGAGTTGGACACTGACTTCAGGGCACTTAACAACAACCCGGGCATGTCTGTAATCCCAGCAACTCAGAAAGTGGAGGAAGGAGGATTGCAGGTTCAAGTCCAGGGGCAGCCTGTGTAACTTAGCGAGACCTTGTCTCAATTTAGGTGCTGCCCAGTGGCAGAGTACTGGCAAAGTATGTGCAAGGGCCTGGGTTCAGCCCCTGAGTAGCAGAAAACAAAACAAAAGAAAGAGAAAATTAGCAATTATTCTAATAGTATGTTTATTTTTTTTATCAGTGTTGAGGCTCAAATTCAGGGCCTAAAAAATCGTAGGCAAGCAAAGCATTTTACCCCCACCCCTTCTCTGTATTTATTTGTTAGCATTCTCCAGGAGGAAGGAGCTTTCCCTTCCCTCCCATTTAACTAATGTTGTTGTTGTTAGGTGCCCTCAAGTCAAATCCAACTCATAGAGACCATATGTACAACAGAATGAAATACCAACCAACATTGTGCCATGCACATGATCTTTTTATGTTTAAGCCCATTGTTGCAGACACTGTGTCAATCCAACTGGTTGAGGGTCTTACTTTTTTTCCATTTTCCCAAACTTGACATCCTTCTCCAACAATTGCTCTCTTCTGACAACATGTCCAAAATATGTACCACACAGTCTAGCCATCCTTGCTTCCAAGGAGCACTCTGGTTGCATCTTTCTAGGACAAATCTGTTGGTTCTTTTAGCAGTTCACGGTATATTCAATATTTGTCTCCAGCACCATAATTCAAAAGCATCAACTCTTCTTCTGTCTCCCTTACTCAACGTCCAGGTTTCACAAGCAAATAATGCAACTGAAAATGCCATGGCGTGAGCCAGGCACACCTTCATCTGCAATGTGACATCTTTACTTTCAACACTTTACAGAGGTCTTTTGCAATAGCTTTTCCCAAAGCAATGCGTCTTTTGATTTCTTGACTGCTGTTTCCATGGATGTTGATGATAGAATCATGTAAGGCAAAATCTTGGATAACCTCAGTGTTTTCTCCATTTATCATGAAGTTGCTTACTGACCCGGTTGTAAGAATTTTTGTTTCTTTGATGTTGAGGTGCAATCCATACCGAAGGCTGTGTTCTTTGATCTTCATCAGTAGATGTTTCAAACCCTCTTCACTTTCAGCAAGCAGAGTTGTGTCATCTGCATAACACAGGTTGTTAATGAATCTTCCTGATGCCATGTTCTTCATAAATTCTAGCTTCTTTGATTATTTGTTCAGCATAGAGATTGAAGAGGTATGGTGAAAGGATACAGGCCTAACTCACACCTGTCCTGACTTTAAACCAAGCAGTGTTTCCTTGTTTTGTTTGAATGACTGTGTCCTGGTCCATGTACAGATTCCTTATGCATACAGTTAAGTGTTCTGTTATTCCTATTCTTTGCAATGTTATCCATAATTTGTTGTGATCCACATAGTCAAATGCCTTTGCACAGTCAATTTAAGGAGAAATGGATTTCTATTCATCATCATGAAAGACATCTGAAGGTCTGTCCTGAAGTATAATATTGTCAGTGATAGAATAATGTCCATATGCCTACAAGGAAGGCCAGTTAATATGACAATTATTCATATTTATACACCCACCACTAAGGGTACAAGTGAAGAAATAGAAGATTATTACCAGCTTTTGCAGTCTGAAATTGATCAAACGTGCAATCAGGATGCATTGATAATTACTAGTGATTGGAATGCAAAAGTTGGAAACAAGTCTTAGTAGTTGGAAAATGTGGCCTTGGTGAGAGAAACAATGCTGGAGATCACAGAATAGAATTTTGTCAAACCAATGACTTTTTCATTGAAAATACATTTTTTCACTAATATGTTGTTGTTATTAGGGCCATTGAGTTGGTGTCCGACTTATAGCGACCCTATGTACAACATATGAAATACTATTGTGCTTCTCTGCTATTCATAAGGTTTTCAAGAGCTGATTGTTTTTTGGGAGTGGGTTGCTAGGTCCTTCTCCCAAGCCTACACCACCTAGCATTCCCAGGCAATCTCCCATCCAAGTACTAACCAGGCCCGACCCTGCTTAGGTTCTGAGACCTGACAGGATCGGATGCCACAGTGGTTTAGCTGCAGGCTTCACCAGCATAAACAGTGACTGTGCACATGGAATTCACCAGATGGAACATACAGGAGCCAAATTGACTACACTTGTAGAAAGAGATGATCTAACAACTAATAATATTTAACTAATAAGCTATTAAAATTACAAATATTATCCATGTGGGTATTAATCTTATCCTATAGATAGATCATAATCCATGGTTACATTTTGTCTATCCTATTTTTTTCTTTTAAGACAGTTTTGATGTGTAGCCCAAGCTAGCCTCAAACTTCAGATCATCCTGCCTAAGACTTCTGGGTGCTGGGATTATAACATCTACCATCACCCCTGGCTTCTTATCTTTTTTTTTTCTAAAAGTAGGTTTTTTATTAGGAATATTTTTAGTTAGTATATAACTTAATGTGTTCATTGATGACATTTCTATACATTCATATCATTGCACATTTCCCATATTCACCTTCCCCATTACCCTCTCATGACACACCTGAGCCACTGATACACTTCCTCACAAATGTTATCCTTCTGCTTGCATGCCTTGTTTATGTGTATGCATATATATATATATATATATATATATATATATATATATCTCCAGATTTTGCCTGTGAGAGGAAAACATATAATATTTTTCTTCCTTTCTCCCATTACTTTTTCTTATTGCCACCTGTCCCCTCTTTAGTCCCCTTTCTTTCCCGGTGTAGGCCCCTTTCTACTTTCATGAAATATATAATAAAACATTAAATATAAATTGAAATATAGCATCCACATATGAGAGAAAACATGTGATGCTCATCTTTCTGAGTCTGACTTATTTCACTTAAAATGATGATCTCAAGTTCCATCCATTTTCCAGCAAATACCATAATTTCATCTTTCTTTATGGTGGAATAATAGTCCTTGGTGTATAAATACCACATTTTCTTTATCCATTCATCTGTTGATGGATACCTAGGTTGAATCCACAGTAGGGCTGTTATGAATAATGCCACAATAAACATGGATGAGCCTACAGCTGTACCACTGTGCCATCCAATCCCATCAGATCTTGGAAACTAAGCAGGGTCGGGCCCAGTTAATACTTGGATGGGAGACTATCTGGGAAAACTGTGTCCTGTAGGCTTAGGATAAGGACCTGGCAACATACTCTCAAAAAATAGCCATTGAAAACCGTATGAATAGCAGAGAAGCACTGACAATAGTGCTGGACATGGCATAGTGCCAGGTAGAGTTTCATATGTTGTACACAGGGTCACTATGAGTCAGTCCTTAATGGCACCTAACAAAAACAACAACAAACATGGATGAGCAGGTATCCCTATGGTATGTTAACTTATATTCTTTCAGATGTATACGCAGGAGTGGAATATCTGGTTCATGTAGTAGTTCTATTTTTATTTTATTTTATTATTTTTTTGAGGGAACTTCATACTAATTTTCCATAGTGGCTGCACTAACATTCTCACTAGCACCATATCCTTGCCAGTATTTGTTATTTGTTTTTTTTTTTTTATGCTAGTCATTCTGACTGGGGTGAGGTGGTAGCTCAATGTATTTTTCATTTACATTTCTCTGATGGCTAAGGATGTTGAGCATTTTTTCATATGATTATTGGCCATTTGTATTTTTTTTTTTGAGAAATGTCTGTTCGATTTATTTGCCCATTTTTTGATAGGATAATTTGTTTCCTGTTAATTTTTTGAGTTCTTTTTATATTCTAGATATTAATCCCTTCTCTGATGTATAGATGGCAAAATTTTTCTCCCATTCTATAGGCTATTTCTTCACTTTGTTAATTGTGTCCTTTGCTGTGCAGAACTTTTTTAATTTCATGCAATCTTATTTGTCAGTTCTTGCTGTAGCTTCCTGAGCTATTGAGGTTCTTTTCAGAAAGTCTTTGCCTGTACATATATCTTAAAGCATTTTCCCTATGTTCTCCTCTAGTAGCTTCATAGTTTCAGGTCTTTGATCAATTTTAAACATATTTTTGCATAGGGTGAGAAATAGAGATCAAGTTTCAGTCTTCTATGTGAGGATACTCAGTTTTCCCGGCATTGTTTGTTGAAAAGGCTGTTTTTATCTCCAATGTATGTTTTTGGCAATTTTGTTAAAAATCAGATAGCTACAATTCCATGGGTTTATTTCTGGATCCTCTATTATATTCCATTTTTCTACATATCTGTTTTTGTGCCAGAACATTGAGGCTTTTGTTACTGTGGTTCTGTAGTACAATTTGAAATCAGGTATTGTGATACCCCACATTGCTCTTCTCTTAAGGACTGATTTGATGATTTGTGGTCTTTTGTGCTGCCATATGAATTTCAGGATTGTTTTCCCACCTCTATGAAGAATATCATTGGAATTTTGATGGGGATTGCATTGAATTTGTTTATGGTTTTCAGCAAGACAGCCATTGTCATAATATTAATTCTTCCAAACCAGGCATGTAGGATTCTTTCCATCTTCTAGTGTCTTCTTCAATTTCTTTCTTCAGTGTTAAAAATTTTTCATTGTAGAGGTATTTCACCTTTTTGGTTAGGTTTATTCCTAGGTATTTTGTTCTTTTGGAAGCTATTTTGAATGGGATTGTTTTCCTAATTTTTTTCTTAGCCTGGTTGTTATTAGCATAAGGAAAAGCTACCAATTTTTATATGTTAATTTTGTATTCTGTTACTTTGCTGAAATTGTTTATCAGCTCTAAGAGTTTTATGATGGATTCTTTAGGATCTTTAAGTACAGAATCACATCATCTGCAAATAAGTATGATTTCACTTCTTTTCCCATTTGGATCCCTTTTATTTCTTCCTCTTGCCTTATTGCTGTGGCTAAGAGGTCAATTACTATATTGAGTAACAGTGGAGAGAGTAGACACTATTTTATCCTTCCTGATTTTGAGGAAATACTTACAAGTTTTCCCCATTTAATATGATGCTGGCTACAGTTTTTTTTCTCTATACTGCTCTTATTATTTAAGATATGTTCCCTCTATTCCTACTTTCTTCAGGGCTTTTATCATGAAGGGGGGTTGAACTTTGTCAAAGGCCTTTTCTGCATCTGTAGAAATGATCATGTAACATTTGTCTCTGAGTCTATTTATGTGCTGTATTACATTTATTGATTTGCATATGTTGAACCATCCCTGCATCCCTGGGAAAAAACCAATTTGATCACAGTGTATGATCTTTTTAATGTGTTGTTGAGGTTGATTTGCAAGTATTTTTATTGACTTTTTTTGCATCTATGTTTATCAGGAAACTGGTCTGTATTTTTCCTTTTTTACTGTATCCTTATTTGGTATGGGCATCAGGGTAATATTGGCTTTGTGGAATGAGTCTGGTAATATTCCTTCCCTTTGTATTTTATGGAATAATTTCAGGAGAATTGGTGTTAGCTGTTTTTAAAAGGTCATATAGAACTCAGCAGTGACTCCATCTTGTTTTGGGCTCTTTTTTATTGGAAGACTATTACTGCTTCACTCTTGCTGCTCATTATAGATCTGTTTAAATTGTTTATATCCTCTTGACTTAATTTTGGTATGTGATATTTATCTAGGAAGGTATCTATTTTATCTAAGTTTTCCAGTTTATTGGAATATGTTTTCAAAGTATTCCCTAATGTTTCTCTGGATTTCATTGATATCTGTTATAATGAACCTTTTATCTCTAATTTTATTAATTTGGGTTTTTCTCTCCTTGTTTTGGAAGTTTGGCTAAGGATTTATTGATCTTATCTCCTCAAAGAACCAGCTCTTTTTTTCATCAATTTGTTTTATTGTTCCTTTAGTCTCCATTTCATTATTTTTTCTTTTCTGTACCTAAAGGTTGAACCCAGGGCCTGGCATGTACTTAGTAAGGGTTCTACCACTAGGCTACACCCCCAGCACATTTTTACATTTTTATCTTGAGACAGGGTCTTGCTAAATTATGCATGCTGCCTCCTGTCTTGCACTTGCAATATTCCAGGCTCCACCTCCCAAGTTGCTGGGATTACAAGCATGTGCCACTGCACATGGAATTTCATTAATTTCTGTCCTTATCTGAATTATTTCTTTTCATCTATTGATTTGGGGTTTTGTTTGTTCTTATTTTTCTAGACCTTGGGGTGCATCATTAAGTTATCTGAGCTCCATTTTTTATTTAAGCATTTGTAGCTATAAACTACAGTCTGAGAAATACCTTTTCTGAGGAAACAAATTATAAAGGGAGAACCCACAGAATGGGAGAAAATCTTCTTATCCTATAATCTGACAGGGGATTAATTTCTAGAATATACAAAGAACACAAGAAATTAAGCAGCAAAGTAATAATCCAAAAAATAAGTGGACAATGGAACTGAACACACAGTCCTCAAAAGAAGAAATACCTATGGCCAATAAACACATGAAAAAAAAAACACTCAATATCCCTAACCAATAAAGAAATGCAAATCAAAACTACACTGACATCCCATCTCACTCCAGTAAGAATGACCAACATCAACAAAACAAATAACAACAAATGCTGGTAAGAATGAGAAGAAAAAGGAATCCTCTTATACTACTTATGGGACTGTAAATTAATTCAGCCAGTATGGAAATCAATCTGGTGGTATGTGAGAAAAGTAAAAATAGAACTACAATATGATCCAGCTATACCACTTCTAGGAGTATATCCAAAGGAAGATAAGTCTTCATACTACAGAGACACTTCCACTTCCATATTTAATGCAGCACTTTTCACAATTGCAAGGTTATTGAATTAACCCAGATGTCCATCAACAGAGGACTGGATTTAAAAATTGTGGCATATTTACACTATTGAATATTATTCACCAGTTTAATTTGGAGATTTTCTTAGCAGTGTTCTCTTTAGAGAACAATCCCTATTACCACTCAGAGAGAAAGCAACCACTCTAAGAGGTACAATACCCAACCAAACCAGATATATAAATACTTAAATCAATTAAAGCCAACTACTACACCATTAATTCACCAGTAATTTATCAATGCATCTTGATTACATGTTCAGTTACTTTCAGATAGCAGAAGTAGGGAAAAAATCTTCCACTTCTTTATTTATGGTGGGTGCATAAATTTGAATAACAGATATATTAACTAGTCATCTTTGCAGGCATATGGATATTATTCCATCACTGACAACATTGTACTTTAGAACAGTAAACAATGGAATTGTTGGAAATGATGAACTCAATAATCAAATAAAAACACAGTGGAGAACATTACTAGTAAACTAGATCAGCAGAAAAAAGAATATAGAGATGGATGGCAAGGTTGAAGAAGTACTAAATTCAGATATCAAAAAGAAAGAAAGAAAAAAAAGAGCATGATTACAACTTCCATCCTCTGGGACACGATCAAGAGATGAATTCTAAGAATCAATGAGAATACAAAAGGTGGAAACAAAAATGAAGGTTTAGTAGTTGGAAATATGGCTTCAGTGACAGAAATGATGCTAGAGATCACATGATAGAATTTTGAAGACCAACAATTTTTTGTTGCAAATACATTTTTTGCCAATATAAACAATTACTATATCCATAGAATTCACCAGATTACCAGAACAAAATTGACTACATTGTGGAAACAAACAGATGGAAAACCTCCATATCAGAAGTCAGAATAAGAGTAGGTGCTGATTGTGAATCAGACCTTCAACTGTTCATATACAGGTTCAAACTGAAATTAGAGAAAATTACAAAGATAAGAGCCAAGGTAGTCAACATAACTTAGTGAGACCCTGTCTCAAAAAGTAAAAAAATGGGCTAGGGGTGCAGCTCAGGGGTCCAACACTTGCAGAGCATGCAAGAATGAGGCCCTGGGTTTAAACCCCAGTACCACCAATATATATATGTGTGTGTGTGTGTGTGTGTGTGTGTGTGTGTGCCAAGGTATGACCTTGATAATATCCCACCTGAGTTTAGAGACTGCTTCAAGACAGATTTGTTGTGTTAGACAATAATGATAGAAGACCAGATGAGTTGTGGGCATGATATCAAAGACATCATTCATATGAGAAAAGCGAAAAAAAAAAAAGAGGGAAAAAAAAGATCAAATTATATGCCAAAAGAGACTCTGAAATTTGCCCTTGAAGGTCCAGTAGCTAAAGTAAAAAGGAGACCTGAAAAGGTAAAGAACTAAATAGAAGATTTCAAAGTGCAGCTCGAAAAGACAACATAAAATATTATAATGATACGTGCCACAAGCTGGAGATAGAAAACCAAAAGAAAGGAACAGTCTCTTTTTTCTTAACCTAAAGAATTGAAGGAAAAATTCAAACCTCAAGTGGCAATAGTGAAGGATTATACAAGGAAAATATTAAATGACACAGGGAGCATCAAAAGAAGCTAGAAGGAATATACAGAGTCATACCAAAAAGAATTGGTGGATGACCAACCATTTCAAGAGGCTGCATATGATGAGGAACCAATGCTAATGAAGAAAGAAATAGAGGTTGTGTTGAAGGCATTGGTGAAACACAATGCTTCAGGAATTGGTGGAATACTAATTAAGATGTTTCAACAAACAGATGCAGCACTGGAGGTGCTGACATGTTTATGCCAAGAGATTTGGGAAACAACCACCCGGCCAACTGACTGGAAGAGACCCATATTTGTGCCTATTCCAAAGAAAGGGAATCTAACCAAATGCAGAAATTATTGCACAATATCATTAATATAACATGCAAGTAAAAGTTTGCTAAAGATCATTCAAAAGCAGCTGCAGCAGTATATTGTCAGGGAACTGCTTGAAAATCAAGCTGGATTCAGAAGAGGGCATGGAACCAGGGACACCAGTGCTGATGTCAGATGGATACTGACCCAAAGCAGAGAACACCAGAAAGATTTCTATCTATGTTTTAATGACTATGCAAAGATATTTGACCATGTGGATCACAACAAATTATGGATAACATTGTGAAGAATGGGAATACTAGAGCACTTAATCATACTCATGAGGAATCTGTATGTGGAGAAGGAGGCAATCATTTGAACAGAATAAGGAAACACTGCTTGGTTTAAAATCAAGACGTGTGCATCAGGGTTACATCCTTTCATTGTACTCTTCAATATCTATGCTGAACAAATAATCAAAGAAGCTGGACTTTATGAAGAACATGTCATCAAGATTGGAGGAAGACTCATTAACAGCCTGCAGATGACACAACTCTGCTTGCTCAAAGAGAAAAGGGTTTGAAACATTTACTGATGAAGATCAAAGAGCATAGCCTTCAGTATGGATTACACCTCAACTTCAACAAAACAAAAATCCTTACAACTAGGTCACTAAGCAACTTCATGATAAATGGAAGAAAGATTGAGGTTGTTCAAGGTTTTGCTTTACTTGGTTCTGAAAATCAGCACCCACAGGAGTTGTTGTTGTTAAATGCCAGCAACACTCATAGGATTTTCAAAAGCTGATGTTTTAAGATTGTTTTGGGAGTGGCCTGCCACATCCTTCTCCCATTTTTTTGATACTGAGGATTGAAACTGGGTCCTCAGAAAGTGCAGAGCAGCACTCTTAACAACTGAGCTAAACTCCACCCCACCTATGGAAGCAGCAGTGAAGAAATCAAAAGATACATTTCACTGGGAAAATCTGTGGCAAAGATCTCTGAAAGTGTTGAAAAGTAAAGCTGTCACATTGAAGATGAAGGTGTGCCTGACTCATGCCATGATGTTTTCAGTTGCATCATATGACTCTGAAATCTGGATGTTGAATAAGGGCAACAGGAGAAGTATTGATGCTTTTGAATTATGATGTTGGAGATAAATACTGGATATACCATGGACTGCCAAAAGAACCAACAGATATGTCCTAGAAGTGCAGCCAGAGTGCTCCTTGGAAGCAAGGATGGTTAGACTCTGTCTTATGTGTTTTGAACATGTCAAGTGGGACCAATCCCTGGAGATGGACATCAAGTTTGGGGTCAATGAAAAAAAGTAAGACCCTCAACTATATGGATTGACACAGTATCTGCAACAATGGGCCTAACCATATAAAAGATCATGTTCCTGGCACAGTGATGGGAAGTGTTTCATTCTGTTGTACATAGAGTTGCTATGAGTTGGACCTAACTTGATAACTCCTAACAACAACAACACTATCAATTAACAAAGAATGGAAAATGTCAATAATAATATAGAGTATGCTATAAAGTTACAAACTATTTAGAATGAAAGTAAAAATAGTAATTGCCTGAAATAAAAGGAGGGTGCAGGGAAAGGGGAAAAGGAAAACATCTGCAAGGGTTAAATAATAGAAAGGAAGAAGAAGATAAAGAAAGGAGAAGAATATTAGGAAAAGAGAAAGAAAAGAGCAAAAGATTTAAAAAAACCTGATCACATAATAAATAAATAATGTCTAAACAAAATTAAGTAAACATAAGAAGAATAAAAAGTAAAGGCCTAAGGGATTTCTTTTTAAATAATAAAGTAAAAATGATACTAAAGTATAATAAATTGGAAAAGAGAGATACCTATGTGACAGAAGAGAAAAAGAAAACTAAAAAGGAAGAAAATTACATTAGAAAAAAGAGAAATGAAAATTAACAAGAAAAAAAGAAAAATCTTTTAAAGAATGACAAAGTACTAGAGGGACTTCCTTCTATGTCCTCTAATAGTGAAGTCTGCCAGGTGGAGGTGGTGATCAATTGAAGTTGGTGTTTCTTATCTTTTCTACCAGTTATATAGGTGCTGAGCTTGTACTCATCAAGAATAGATATCTGGCAAGGATGCCTTCACTATAGGAACCTCTCTTCTTGAGCCTTTGCTGGCCACATTTAGTTTTGCTGTTTGTGAACTGGGCAGGTTATCACATGTGCCTGATGTTCCTCAGTTTGTACCCACTGAGATGGTTAATGTCCAAGCTAAGAGATATCTCCAGGGTGCATTGGGGAGTGGGGAGAAGCAAACAGGGCACTGAGATCTGTACTACATGATTGGTCTCAGCACTTTCATAAGCTGCCCAACACTGAACACTAAAAGGGTGGGAGGAAGCTGCAAGGATCAAGTACACTGCTGTCACTAAGCTTCAGAGTTCTAAATTTTACAGTCTGTGAACCACATGACAAATAGCTGGCTCCAGAAAAGGAAAAGCCTGCTGGCCTCAGCTGGGGGTTACCAGTCTCCTCAGTTCCCCATAGGACATAGGGCTAACTCCTTCCCCCAGGGGTTGGAGCTACTGGCCACCTTGACTGAGCCTCCTGCTGCCTGAACTTCCTGCATGTCAGTGTACCATCTTCCCCCACTCTACAACTATCTGCTATAACCATATTCCACTCTGGGGTTGAGGCAGATTTCCCTCAGGTTCCCTGAACCATGATTGTTTCTTATTTTCAGGCTCCCAGAATATTTCAGTCTCTGACAATAGATCCCCTTTCAAGATGGTGCCTGGTCACAGCCCTCCAAGATACAGAGTATTACAGAATAGGTCTCTTCTCCAATGCTGGTCTTTTAGTCAGAGAGAGAGATTATCTCACTAAATCCCCCAAACGGATCCAAGAATTTCAAAGACTGCAGGCTCCTCCTGTGGCACTGCCTGTTTCTTCACCAGGGCCATCTGGCTTACCTTTTGGATGAGGCTTCTGTTTCTCCTCCCCTGCCAGAGAGCCACAGCTGAAGACATGTCCTGCTCACTCCTTTTTGCTGCATAGCTCTTGTATTCTCTGTAATTTAAGATTGTCCCATCACCTCCTTTGTGATTTTTGTGCTTTTCCAGGCTTCCTCTCTTTGGAACAGAATCTATTCTTTTCTACCTTAATGCCTTTGTTTCACTGTGTCACACGAGGCAGCTTTTAATCCTCCATTTTACCCTGGAACTCTGAAACTCTTCTTATTCATTTTGATGTTCCAGTTACCTATGCTTTGGTCAGTGGGGGCTCCTTCAATTTGGTTTTGTGTCCTTTTTGGCACGTCCACATTGTGTGTGTGTGTGTGTGTGTGTGTGTGTGTGTGTGTGTGTGTGTTTAAATACCATTTTGTCCTTAAATATGACAAGACAGTTAAGGCTCAGCTTTTATTTACCAGCTGGAGACCTGGACTCTGTTAATTTCATTACTACTAAAGTATCATTGTCTGCAGATGTACTACTGTGGTGTCTGATTCTGACTGATCTTGGAAGATAAGCAGGGTTGGGTCTGGTTAGTACTTGGATGGGAGACCACCTGGGAATATTGAGTGCTGTAGGCTTGGAAAAAGGACCCAGCAAACCACTCCCAAAAATCAGTCATTGGAAACCTTGTAAATACCAAAGAAGCACTATCAATACTGTATCGTCTGTTGTACATAGGGTCACTGTGACTCAGACACTGACTCAGTGGCACCTAACAACAATAACAAAAGTATACTTGTTTCCTATCCCATATGGTGACTGAAATAGGGGAAATGACAATTTCCCATTTTCAATTGACTATATACACATATATATGTTCCCCAAATACCAATAGCATCATAGCATCAATGTATTCATACATCCGTTCAATTCTTCAAGACACACAAAATAGTTTAAAAATTACCATACCCATTCATGGGAGAAGGGCCTGGCAATCCACTCCCAAGGCAATTCCGAAACAGTCAGCCATTGAAAACCCTATGAAGGTTGCTATGAGGTGGATACAGACTCAACGGCACCTAACAACAACAACAACATACCCATTCAGGTAGAAAAATAATCCAACAAATCTACCAAGCAAGAATTAAAATTTATTTGGAGTTCTATTTGTTTTTAGATTAAAGTCACATCATTAAAACCCTGGGTTTTGAAGCACCTAAATTAGTTTAAGAGGTTGCATATGAAGAGGAACCAATGACATTGAAGGACAAAGTAGAAGCCACCTTGAAAGAACTGGTGAAACACAAGGCTCCAGGAATTGATGGACTATCCATAGAGATGTTTCAACAGACAGATGCAACACTGGAGGTGTTAACATGTTTATGCCAACAGATTTGGAAAACAGCTACCTGGCCAACTGACTTGAAGAGATCCATATTTGTGTCTATCCCAAAAAAAGGGATCCAACTGAATGTGGAAACTATTGGACAACATAATTAATATCATACACAAGCAAAGTTTTACTAAAGATCATCCAAAAGTGACTGCAGCAGTATATAGACAGGGAATTATCAGAAAATCAAGCAGGATTCTGAAGAGGGCGGAGAACCACGGACATCATTGCTGATGTCAGGTGGATATTAGCCAAAAGCAGAGAATATCAGAAAGATGTCTATCTATGTTTTATTGATTACACAAAGGCATTTGACTGTGTGGTTCATAACAAATTATGAATAACACATCAGAAAATGGGAATACTAGAGCACCTAATTGTACTCATGAGAAATGTGTACATGAACCAGGAGGCAATTGTTCAAATAGAACAAGGAAACACTGCCTGGTTTAAAGTTGAGAAAGGTGTGTGTCAGGGCTGTATACATTCACCATACCTCTTCAATTTAGACACTGAGCAAATAATCTGAGAAGCTGGACATTATAAGGAGGAATGCAGCATCAGGATTGGAGGAAGACTCATTAACAACCTGTGTTATGCAGATGACACAACTCTACTTGTTGAAAGAGAAGAGGATTTAAAACATTTACTGATGAAGATCAAAGATCATAGCCTTGGCAGGGCGTGGTGGCTCATGCCTGTAATCCCAGCAGTTTAGGAGGGAGAGGCAAAAGGATCACAAGTTCAAGACCAGAGGCAGTCTGCATAACTTAGTGAGACCCTGTCTCAAAAAAGTAAAAAATTTGGGCTGGAGGTGTAGCTCACTGACCCAGCACTTGCAAAGCATGCAAGAGTGAGGCCCTGGGTTCAACACCTAGTACTGCAAAATAAATAAATAAAATAAATAAATAAAAGATCATAGCCTTCAGTATGGGTTGCGACTCAGCATCAACAAAACAAAAATCCTTATGACTGGATCAGTATGCAGATAAATGGAAAAAAGATTGAGGTTGTCCAAGGTTTTGCTTTGCTTGGCTGTATAATCAACACCTGTGGAAGCAGCAGTCAAGAAATCAAAAGACTCATTGCTCTAGGAAAAGCTGTGGCAAAAGATCTCTTTGGAGTATTGAAAAGTAAAGATGTCACATTGAAGACAAAGGTGTGCCTGACTCATACCATGGTATTTTCAGTCGTGTCATATGGTTGTGAAAGCTGAACAGTGAACAAGAGAGACAGGAAAAGAATTGATGCTTTTGAATTATGGTGCTGGAGACATCTATTGAATATACCATGGACTGCCAAAAGAAACAACAGATCTGTCCTAGAAAAAGTACAACCAGAGTGCTCCTTGGAAACAAAAATGGCCAAACTGCGTCTTACATATTTCAGACATGTAGTCAGGAGAAACCAATCCCTGGAGAAAGACATCATGTTTGGGAGAGTTGCAGGTCACTTAAAAAAAGGAAAACCCTCCACCAAATGGATTGACACAGTGACTGCAACAATGGGCTTAGACATAAATAAGATCGTGTACCTGGCACAGAATCATAGGGTCATTATGAGTCAGACTTGACTCGATGGCACCTAAGAACAACAACAGATTAGTTCACATTTTTTCTCCTACTGAGAGGTTATATCATTCACTTGAAATATAGTGAGGATCACTTTTTATTTTTTTGCTTACATTGCATTTTAAAGTTTTTCTCTATTTTTGTTGATTTAATTTTATCTCTTGCCCTTGAATGTACAAAACATTAACGTGATTTCAAAGGTTAGAACTATATAAAAAAGGTGTAATAACTGTTATTTTCTTAGTTATCTGTTGCTGCCCACCAACCTAATGGCTTAAAAAAATCATCATTGTGCCGGTGATTGGTGGTAGAAAACGTGTTTAGCATGCATGAGGTCATAGGTTCAATCCCTAGCACCAAAAAGTTATAATAATTTATTGTCCCTCACACTTTCAGTGGGTCAAGAATTTGAGAACAGCTCAAATTGGTGGTTCTAGCTTAAGATTTCTTATGAAGTCGTAGTGAGACATTGATCAATGCTGCAGTTACCTGAAGCTTTGACTAGCACCAAAGAATCTCTTCCTAGGTGGCTCACTCATGTGGTAGGCAGGTTGGTGCTGATTGCTGGTTTCTCCATGCATAGGACTTTCCCTGGTGTTGCTTGAATATTTTCACAGGATGATGGCTGGTTTCTCTAGGGGCAAAAGTCCAAATTTTGGCATATCCAACAGAGAAGCTGCAATGCCTTTTATTCCTCAGCCTTGGAAGTCATACATATTTTATTTCCATCATACTCAGCTGGATACACAGACTAGTACTGGTTCACACGTAGAGGAAACTATAAAAAAGCCTGAGGTGAACATCCTGGACGGCTGTCATGGAGGCTGTCTACCATACCCTACTTGGTGCTTCCACCTTATTTTCTCCCACCAACTCTAAATAATCAATTGCATTAGTTATTGGTGTATTCTTCCCATGCTTCTTTTAAAAAGCCAAACATGTATACATATATTCTGTTATTTCTCCTTTCTTAAATAAAAGTTGCCTGCAGCCATACTACTGTGGTCTCCAGTACCATCAGATCTCAGAAGCTAAGCAGGGTGGAGCGTAGTTAGTACTTGAATAGGAGACTGCCTGGGAACACCAGGTGCTGTAGGCTTGGGAGAAGGACCCGGCAACCCACTCCCAAAAAAGTAATCTGCCATTGAAAACCCTATGAATAGCAGAGAAGCACTAATAATAGTGTTTCACCTGTTGTATGTAGGGTCGCTATGAGTTGGACACCAACTCGACATCACCTACTAACAATAAAAAATAAAAGTTAGCATATTTACTCTTCTTGCAGCTTATATGTTTCACTTTACATCCTGGAAGCCCTTCTATTTCAGTTCATAAAGATTTTCATCTTTTTTTATAGCCTCATACTTTATTTTGTGGATGTACCATAATTTATTCAACTAATCTATTAATGAGTATATAGGTTGTCAGTATTCTAGAATTACAAATAAATAATAACCTTGTGCATATATATTTTCGTATTGTTAGAGATGTGCCTTCAGTGTAAATTCTTAGGCTTAGGATTGCTGATCATATGCTACATGTATATATAACTTGTTAGATAATGCCATATTACCCTCTTTAGGAGTGAACTAGTCTCCATTCCCATCAGCAATGTATGAGAGAATTTTTACCTTATATTATCGGCAATACAGCATGTTGAAAAAAATCTGTGTTTTTGATAAGAAATTTTATCATAGTGTGATTTTCAGTTGAAAGTATTCTGTTTAGTATTTGTTGTAATAATTGTTGTTTGTTGTTAGGTGCCATCGAGTCGTATCCGACTCATAGCGGCCCTCATAGGGTTTTCAATGGCTGACTGTTTTGGGATTGCCTTGGGAGTGGGTTGCCACGTCCTTCTCCTATTTTTGCGGTCCTGGGAATCGAACTCGGGACCTCAGAGACTGGAGAGTGGTGCTCTACCAACTGAGCTAAATCCCAGCTGTTGTAATAATACAGGTCTACTAATAATGAATTCTCTGAATTTTTATGTGGTAATATATTGAGTTCTCCTTTAGTTTTGAAAGATCATTTTGCTAGGTATAGAATTTTTGGCAATCTTTCTTTTAAAGCACTTTGAGAATATTAGCCCATGCCTTCTCCCCTCCATGAGTTCTTATGAGAAATCAGTTATTAATCTTATTGAGGATCCCTTTAACATGATAAGTTACATCTTCCTGGATGCTTTAAAAATACTCTCTTGGTTTTTCAGTAGTTTTATTATGATATGTCTAGGCATAAATCTCCTTGGATTTGTTCAAGTTAGAGAACATTCAGTTGCTTAAATACATGGGTTAATTTTTAAAAATCAAATTTGGGAAGTTTTGAGCAATTCTTTCTTCAAATATTCTTTCTTGTTTTTCTTTCTATTCTCTCTGGAATTCTCATATTGTATATGTCAATCTTTATGGTGTCTCACAGGACTTGAGACTGTTCTTTTTTTTTTCTTTTCTATCTCTCAAATTGAAGAATCTCAATTATGCGTTCTTATATGCATAATGGAATTCAGTTTGCCCTCTATATCTATGGTTTTTGCACCAATTGACTCAATCACCTTTGGACTGAAAATATTTTTAAAAATATAACACCTGTACTGAACATGCACAGACTTTTTTCTGGTCATTATTCTCTAAGCAATATAGTATAACAATTATTTACATAGCATTTACACTGTATTAGATATTACAAGTAATGTAGAGGTGATTTAAAGTATATGGCAAGATGTGCATATGTTATGTATAAATACTATGCCATTTTATATAAGGGACTTGAGCATCTGTGAATTTTTGTATCCACTAGCGGGTCCTAGAACCAATTTCCCATGAATAGAAAGGGACAACTTCATATACACAATGCATTAATATGTAATTGTAGTTCCAGAAGAAAAAAAAGTATAAAAAATATTTAAAGAAATAATGGTCAAGTTTTTCCTAAACTTGATTAAAAACATTTATCGTCACATCAAAGAAGCTCAATGGACCTCCCAAAATCCACTAAGATGTATGAACTCGAAGACATCCACACCTAGACACCATCCTAGGCTTCTACAATCCAAGCTTAAGGTTTCTCTGGAACACAGTTTCTGAAAATATTTAGAAAATATTTGTTTCACAGTGGTTCTGTGTAATAATAATCACATCCAAAGTTGTTTTCTAGAGACTTTATTTGCATTTTTGTATATACAAGGCATATTTATTGTTTATTGAATGGCTACTATCTTGAGTCCTTTTTCTTTTTTTCCTTCCAGTGTTGGGGATTGAACTCAGGGCCTTTCATGTGCAGGGCAAGCACTCTACCACTGAACTATATCCACAGTTCAGGGACCATTTAAATTAATTATAAACTTGGATGGAAAAGCATCATCCCCAATCTAATCTTTGCTGAGAGATGAGCTGCCATTTTCTGGCAGAGAAGTCTTAATGAAAGAAGTTAGAGAAAAGTTTGGAGCTTTACGCTCTCTTGTTTGGAGGAACATAAACAGGTAGATTGTTTTTAGCCCTTCTATGTATGAGTCAATTTAGATTGTAGTCCACAGGCAGAGAGCCTTTCCTTTAACAGAACTGAATTCTTTTTCATCTCTGACAGTTGGATAATTCTTGCCTAAACTCATTGTTTTCTTCCAAGGTCTTGCTGCAAATAAGAAACAGCAAATATATATTAAATTCTGGTATTTTATAACCACTTCAGGTTGAGCTCCAAGTTCTTTCAGCATATAATTTTACTTCTAACATATTAGCAACAACAATTTTCTGAAGTATTTTGCCTCAGCACATGAAGATAATCAACTTTCTAGAATGCAATTATTTTCCTTCCATGTACTACCAGACTACTAAGCAAATCCTGACTGTTCAAGTATTTTTGCTATAGCAAAAATCACCTGTTTCTAATATATCACCTGTATCTAATATTAAATATTCTGCCAACTGGGATTTAGTTCATAAAACAGAAATGACACTAGATATTTTGAGCAGGAAGAGATTTAATACAGGAAGCTAGGTGCTTACAAAATCCTTGGAGGGCTAAAGGAGGAGCTTCTTGACTAAGCTCTTTGGAATGACTGCCAGCCTAAGTCTGAAGTGATGCACTAGGGACAACTGTCATTGAGGCCACCACAGCAGCTATACTTTTAAAAAGCTGCTCCAGGGGCTGGGAGTGTAGCTCAGCGGTAGAGTGCTTGTGTAGTATGCATGAGGTCCTGGGTTTGACCCCTAATACTGAAGAAGAAAAGGAAAGGAAAGGAAAGGGAAGGGGAGGAAGGAAAGCAGGAAGAAAGGAAGGAAGAAGGAAGGAAAAGGAAAGGAAAGGAAAGAAAAAAAGGAAGCTGCTGCCACAGCTGCTTATAATTGCCAAAGATGGTAAAGAATGAGTGTTTAACACAGAAAAGAAGAGATTACAAGGTATGAATCAGATGTAGAAGCATTGACATGACTATTGTTTCTGTGCTCATAGGTCATAGACACTGGAATACTGTTGTAGAATGCTGCACATTTACAAATCTTGCCTTACATCAACAACAGACCATAGCTATAGCTAAATAGCATCTATCACACCTTCTAAAACTCACTTGAGTTTATTCAGGTGGTGAAACCTAATCCATATCTAGAACTGTAGCTTCAAAGAGTCTGGGAAATGTACTTTTTAAGATTTCTAACTCCTCCAAATACACAGAGTTTGAGAGAACTAATCCAAGAGGTCTTCCATAGTCCATTGATGTGAATAATTGCAATGTGAGCTTCCTTACATTACTAAGCTAAGCTCCATTTGATCATGTTGCATTAATTTTTTATTTATTTATTTTTTTTTGCAGTACTGGAGGTTGAACCCAGGGCCTTGCGCTTGCATGTTTTGGAAGTGCTGTACCACTGAGCTACACCCCCAGCTCATTTTTTTACTTTTTTGAGACAGGGTCTCACTAAATTACACAGACTGCCTCTTGCCCCTTATTTGCGATCCTCCTGCCTCTGCCTCCCAAGTCACTAGGACTACAGGCATGTGCCATTGCACTCAGCTATGTTGCATTAATTTTTAATATACCATTAGATTTGGCTAGCTAATATTTAGAATTTTTATACCTATTTTCTCAAAATTGGCTTGTAAGTTTCATTATCCTTATTTGCTCTGTCAAGGTTATTTTTGTTTCATAAGGAGAATTAGCTTTCCCTCTTTTTCTGCTCTATTTTCTGAAAGTTTGGAAAATTCTATTTGACATCAGCATTTGGAAAGTGGAAATGGGGAAGGAGAGAGGGAGTTGATTTCAATTTCATCATCTTTACATGTTGTTTATGAAAGTTTTCTGATGCATATTGAACTACTATTTCCATTTAAAAACTTGCCAGGAATTTATTTATTTATCTAAGTTTTGGCAAATAGGTTTACATTATTTCTTATGTAAGATTAAAATCTTCATTATATCTGTGATTTTTTTCTAATTTTAATTTTATATTCTTTCCCTCTCTGTTTCTTTATTCACTTACTCTTTATTGATCTCTCTCTTCTTTTGATCAGCTTATACCTTAGTATGTGTCATTTTATTTGTTTTATGTATTAAAGCATTAGAGAATCACCAGGCAATAAAAACCCAGCATTCCCAACTTCAATCATCCTTTTTTTGTTGATGGTGCACTTGCATAAAATAACATGGAAGAGTTAGAAATATCTCTTCTATGTTGTCCCTGGTCTGTGGCACCTAGCTCTCTCTGACTCCAGGACATCCTTTCTCCTACAATTTGTAGATACTTTTAATATCTCTGAAGTTTTTCTCAGAGTTCTTGAGTTACTTAATGAGAATGAATCTGAGATCTATGAACTCCCCTTTCCTGTGGCTTTTCCAATACAGCATTTAGTGGAGGGAGCCATTAGATCAATTTGGGTCTGTAAAGAGAGAGCAGCCATCCTGATTATTTGTATATATAAAATTTTTGTTTTCAGACAGGATCTCACTATGTAGTCCAAGCTGACCTGAAACTCACTGTGTAGACCAGGATGGTCTTGAACTCACATCAATCCCCATCCCTTAGTTTCTTGAGAGCTGGGATTACAAGTGTGCATACCCACACCTCCTCAAATTTGGCCTAAAGTTGTTCATAATAATCCCTTTAATTTTTTTTCTGCAGACTTGGCTGTGATAACCATATCATCCCCGTCTTCATTCTTTATTTTGATAATTTGTGTCTTTTCTCATTTTTATCAATCTAGCCAAAGGTTTAAGATGTTGATCATCTTAAAAAAAAACAACAGGTTTTATTGATTTAAAATTTTGTTTTGTATTTTCTAGGTCATTGATTTTCTCTCTAATTCTTATTATTTTCTTCCTTTTCCTGCTCTGCTTTTTTTCAAATTTTTCAGCAATATTTCTTTTTCTTTTCTTTTCTTTTTTTTTTTTTTTTTTTTTTTTTTTTTTTTTTTTTTTTTTTTTTTTTTTTTTTTTTTTTTTTTTTTTTGTGGTACTGGGGGTTGAACCCAGCGCCTCATGCTTGCATGCTTTGCAAGTGCTGTACCACTGAGCTGTACCCCCAGCCCGTTTTTTGGTTTTTGGTTTTTATTTTTTATTTATTTTTTTTTTACTTTTTTGAGACAGGGTCTCACTAAATTACACAGACTGTTTCTGGTCTCAAACTTGCGATCCTCCTGTCTCTGCCTCCCAAACCTCTGGGATTACATGTGTGCGCCACCGTGCCCAGCTTCAGCAATATTTCTAAGAGTGGATTTCTAAGTTATTATATTTTTGAGTACCATATCTCTATTCTTTCTTGGAATCTACTTAGACATACATTCAAGCTTTTAACAGCTCTTATACTCTCATATGTTCTCTCTTACTCTTTCTGTGCTGTATTTTTAGAAATTACCTAATCTATATCTTCCTTTCCACTTCATATCTGTTGTCTATACTTTGCTATTGCTAATTTGTTGTTTACCTCATCAACTGAAATTTTCAATTTTTTTTCATATTTGGAAATTCTATTTAATTTCAAGTTTGCTTGCTCATCTGAATGGTCCCTTTTTATTGATTTTTAAAAATATTAATAACTTATTTTATATTCTTTATCTAATCTATGAAGTTCCTGCAGGTCTAAACTTGTTGCTTGTCATTTTCTTCATGACAACTTGTTCCCTAATGTGGTTGGTATTATGAGTTCATGTTGTTAGGTGAGGTCGAGTCAGGTCCAACTCATAGAAACCATCATAAGGTTTTTAATGGCTGATTGTTGCAGGAGTGCTTTGGGAGTGAATTGCCATGTCCTTCTCCCATTTTAGCTGTGCTGGGTATTGAATTAAGGGCCTCAGAGACTGTAGAACAGTACTCTACCAACTGAGCTAAACACAACCCTATGAGTTTATAGAGTTTATTAAATTAAGTATATAGAATCATGAAGGTCTAAATTTGGGATTACTTTCTTCTAAACAGGATTTGTGCTTGCTTCTGGTAATAACAGATATACTATAAGTGAGGAACTACTTTAACCCTATTCAGAAGCTCCAGCTAATTATTGGTGTCTTAAACTCAACTTTCTTATTTTGGGGCAGGCTCTATTCTGTTTGCAAATATTTGAATTGGTATTGACATTTAATTCCAACAGAACCTCCACTTTAGTGTTGACTAAGCCCTCACAATTCAAGTCTCATATTGTTGTGTCTTTATTTTGGCTCTTAGAAATTTCCCTCAGTTGATTGAATACCCAGCAAAGCTTTAAGAAATTATACTTATTGGGACTTGGGATGTAGCTTAGTTAGTAGAGGGCTTGCTTACCATGTGCAAAGTCCTAGGTTCAATCCCCTGTACCATAAAAATGTTTTTTTTTAAATTATACTTATTATATTTTTATCCAGCATCTCAATAATAGCCCTTTAGAGTGCCTAGTCTGATATTTTGCGGGAAGCATGCCTTTCATGTATTAGCTTATTCAGCAGAATTTTTAAATGATGCATTATGTTTCGAAAAATAAATTTATTTCATTTGTGAATGTATTAAGTTTATAAATATTTTTACAGTAGAGTATAGAATTGTTACTGTTGTTGTTGTTGTTGTTGTTGTTGTTAGGTGCTGCCGAGTCATGTCTGACTCATAGCAACCCTTATAGGGTTTTCAATGGCAGACTTTTTCGGGATTGCCTTGGGAGTGGATTGCCAGGTCCTTCTCCTATGTTTGCAGTGCTGGGAATTGAACTCGGGACCTCAGAGACAACAGAGCGGCGCTCTACCAACTGAGCTGAATCCCAGCCCAGAGTATAGATTTATTAAAAATAGTACATTCTTAAGAAATGATTACAGAGAAGACCAAAGCACCTGGAGAAGCTTAGGTAAACCCACAAAGGAACTTGAAAATAAAACTGGGTTCCCTAGGTGAATCTACATAAGGATGTTTCTGTTCCCAGGGGAAGGTAAAGAAGCCAGAGAACAGGAAAACTAAGCAGCTTCTAGAGGAAAAAAGCACCTTAAAGAAGATGGCAGGCCTAAGAGAAGGGAGAGGCATGCATGTGGTTCCTAGAGAAAGAGAGAAAAGGGCAAGTGAAGAAGAAAGGAAAGAAAGGAAAAAGAACAAGTTTGTAAATTAATAAAGAGATAACTAGCATTTTTCTCGGCTTATATATGTTCTGTTTAATCAGTTTCTTTATGTCCCTCAAGTTTATGCTTTTCTTCATAAGCTTTATATGTGTAGTCATAACTAGACATTCTTTGGGTTGATTGTTTTGGGTGGTAGTTATCATCATAATGGCTTTATTACTATATATAGCAAAACTTTTTACATTAATTTTGTAACCAATCACCTTACTAATATTTCTCTATTTCAAAAGTCTTCAGTTATTTTCTTAGGCTTTCTAGGCATTTGCTCATATTATCAAACAATAATATTTTTGTCTTTCCTTTGTAAAATTAGCATCCATTATTTTGTACTTTTTGTTTATATGCGTTGACTAGGATTATCACAAATCTATAGGTTCTTGCATCAAAACCTTCCAAGATAAAAGATAACTATGCAGCATATGCTGAAACTGAAAATAAAGCAACTGACTAAAGTTGTCCAACAATAAGTTGATTTTATGTTTATCTTGATTTTAGACATAGCTACCAAGTGATTAAATTAATGCCTGAATTTGTTCTCTGAATTTGATTTCTAGAAACTCTTATGTTGGAATCTCAAAAGGGAATGCTAGGCCTTCCTTGAAAATGTACAATTTCAAATGATGTTAATATTTTCAGTAATGTCTAAATCTCTTTTTGTTGTTGTTGTTAGGCGTCATCAAGTTGGTGTTCAACTCATAGCAACCCTACATGCAACAGACAAAACGGTATTGTTAGTGCTTTTCTGCTAATCATAGGGTTTCCAATGGCTGATTGTTTTTTGGGAGTAGATTTCTGGGTCCTTCTCTCAAGCCTACAGCACCTGGTGCTCCCAGATGGTCTCCCATCTAAGTTCTAACCAGGCCCAACCCTGCTTAGCTTCTGAGATCTGATGGGATCAGATGCCACAGTTGTATGACTGCAGGCTAAATCTCTTTTAGGCACTGCAATAGTTATCTTAATCTTCAAGAACACTATTAAATCTTTTTTAGGCATTGTAATAGTCACCTCAATATTCAAAAGCACTTGTATAGGTATTTTTTCCAGAGTAACATATTGTCTCATAACATTTACTTGTAATTCCTGTCTCCCATCCTTCTCATCATTTTTGTTATTATAAGATTTCTCTAAATTCTCTATTTTTCTGAGGTTATAAAACCTATTGTAAACTAACAATTAGTCTAGTAAGTATCTACCTCATATGAAGAGGGAAAATTACATATTACTTGTCATATATTGTCCTCTATGCATACTTGAATTTTGTTTGAAGTTTTAATAGTTTTCCTGTATTAGATTTATTTTCAGGTTGTGATATATTGTTCTTTAATATTTTTCAATCATGCTTGCACATAGCCCCTGTTCAACAAGAGCCCATATCAAACCCTTTATTTTGAGTAATATTTAAGTTTACTTAAAATTTAAAAGCTAGCTGTAAAGCTTTGTATCTTTCAGATTTTGTGTTTAAATGACAATCTTAGATAAACATTGAGAGTGTCCCCATCAAGTATGATTGAGAAAAAATAGAAGGGATACTTAATTTACTAAATAAGATAATAAAAAATTTAAAAGATCTCAAATGACTAAAATGATAGACTGAACTCCAATAAGATGTAATTTTATAAGGTTAAATAATTTTAAATTTATATCCAAAAATTAGTTGCATAAATAAATTATATTAGCTGCAATATAAGTAGGAAAAAACCTCCTTTAGGGACTGTGTTAGTTTTCTTGTCACTGTGACAAAATACTTGTCAGAATAGCTTAAGGAGGAAGGACAGGTTTGTTTGGTTCATGGTATAGAAAGTCTCAGTCCATGGCAGGGAGGGATGGTGGAGCAGATGACAGCAAGGCCCGTGACAGAGGAATTCACATTATGGCATCAGGAAGCAGAGAGAATTTATTCAAACTGGGGGGTCCAGGTAAAACATTAAAAGGCCTGCCCTCAGTGACTTAGTTCCACCAGCTATGTCCTGCCTCCCCAAGTTCCACAGCCTCTCACTTCAGTGCCACCACCTGAGGACCTAGCATTCAAACACATGACCTTTGGGGGACATTTTAGATTCAAACCATAACAGAGGTTTTATTTTATGATAAACTTGATAAGACTCTGCAAGTTTTGGCTATCTAAAAAATTCAACATATTATATTCAATATATTGTCTATATTAATAGTATTTGGAATGGTACAGCATACTCTATTGTGGTCAAAATATTCCTTGAATATATAATTTTGTTTGTTATTGTTGTTAGGTGCCATCTAGTCAGAATCCAACTCATAGCGACCCTACCCACAACAGGTGAAACACTATTGTCAGTGCTTCTCTGCTATTCATAGGGTTTACAATGGCTGATTGTTTTTAGGGAATGGTTGCTAGGTCCTTCTTCCAGGCCTATAGCACCTGGTGTTCCCAGACAGTCTCCCATCCAAGTACCAAGTAGGCCTGACCCTGCTTAACTTCCGAGATCTGATGTGATCTGACACCACAGTGCTATGGCTGCAGGCCATAATTTGGCTTGTTGTTGTTAGGTGCTGTCAAGTCGGTATCTGACTCATAGCGACCCTATGTACAACAGGCAAAACACTATGCAGTGCTTCTCTGCTGTTTGTAGGGTTTTCATTGGCAGATTGGTTTTCGGGAGTGGGTTGCTGGGTTTGTCTCCCAAGCCTACAGCACCTGGTGTCTCCCATACAAGTACTAACCAGGCCTGACCCTGCTTAGCTTCCGAGATCTGACGGGATCGGATGTCACAGGGCTACAGCTGCAAGCATAATTTGGTTTAGGAATGGCATAATTGGAGCATGACTATAAAAGAAAAAGTAGAAGTGTAAGGAAATTCCATTGTGTGCATAAGGAAATTTTGAAGGATATAGACTGTTCAGCCTGGAAGGAGAAGGTAGGAGTATAATTTAGAACATAACTGGCTTCTTCACAATATTTGAAGAGCAAAAGTGTAAGAGGAAAGTGATGTTAATTTTGTGCGATGTTAGAATATAGGACAGAAATAGGTTAAAAGTTTATGGGAGTCATATTTCAGGAAAATAATAATTTCTGAAATTCATGAGTTCTCTGTCCTTGGAGGTGTTTACATCTATATGATCTTTGGTTTAAGATCTTCATGAAGAAACCAAGTGTTTATGGAGAGCTTTAGTATAATTAATGAATCATCTTAGCCTTTGGATTATTTGACATTTCAATCAATTAAAAATTTTCAAAAATTATTTTGTGATAACAGATAATTTTCTGAAGGCTTAATACTAGGCATTGGTGAAGTGACATAGTATATAGTGGGTAAATCACAGAAGTTGGAGCAAATGGGCTTAAGTCTGACTATGTCACTTAAGAGCTTTGTGACTTTGGCCAGTTGTTTAACTTCAATGTAGAGGCTTTACCTAACCAAAACGATGTTTCATCATTTGTAAAATGAGGATAATAGTGCCTACTTCATGAGGTTATTATAAGAATTTGATAACTTAATATTTATAAAGTGCTTAGAACAATAATGGCACATTGTAAGTGCCATAAAACTGTTATTAAAAAGTAATGGAGATTTTCAACTGGGGATGTAGTTCTGTGGTAGAGCACTTCCCTAGCAAGTACAAGGCCTGTGTTCTATCCCTAGCATTGTAAAAACAAAACAAACAAACAAGAAGCACAAGAGGACTTTACCAGTTCTAAGGGACTCTATGTTTCAGGCTGAATTCTATATTTTACACAGGATATTTAGATGTTAAAATATATAGTTTTTATTCTAATTTAGATTTTTGGTGCTTTTTAAAACTAGGATATCTTTCATGCTATAATTTAAAAATAAGAAATATAATAAGATCAGTGAATTAATGATCTTGTGCTGTGTAGATGTTGATACATTAAAATCTTAGTTATTCTATATTAGATTACTTTCCCACACATTTACTCTACATCAAATTTAAATTCCAAAATGTCTCTTTCTTAACTTACTGTAAGGCCCATCTTTCATCACTTTCTTTTTGCTCACGCCCAATGCAACAATACCCTTGCTTAACCAGCTTATGCATCTGGAATTGCAACATAAAAATCCCAAAACAACACTTGAGAAACTATGATTTATACTTAATGTGTTACAGGTGGCTTCTTAGGAGAAATGCTTATTTCTTATTTCATTAAAATGACGAATTTCTAAATTCTCAAATTGCATCTCTGTTAAAAGTTTACCATAGTTCATTTTCTTTCTAATTTGGTTTTGAATACACCTTCCCAAATAATACTTTTGATTGTGTTTTTTGCAATAGCAAATTTACCATTAAAACGAGTAGAAGTAGATGAATATTTTAAATTTAGCAACAGGACTTTTTCCTAGTAAAAATGTGTTACTTAGACATAATAGAGAGGTACCTAATTGTGTCTGAGATGTCTTAGGAAAGTTTTCTGCATGTGATAATAATTGAATTAAAACTTGAAATTTTGTAAAAAGTACTAGGGAAAATTTAGGGAAAGAGAGTGACAAGGATATTCCAGGAAAAGAAAAGCATTTGTATAAGCGAAGAGGTTTAAGAATGTGTGGTATATTATAAAGAATACGAAATACTTTGGTACAGCAAATAAACAGGAGCCTAAAATTATTAGAACGGAGACCCTTTCCTGGAAGAAAGGTCCAGGGCAAGAAGTGTCTTCAATGAAGTCTTATAATTTATAATTTTATCCTGAATATAACACATTGTCTGACTGTTAGTAGTACCCATACTGCAATTTACTGTTGAGATATAACATAGATAAAGCAAAATGCATTAACTTTCCAATTCTATGAATTGAAGTGTATGAACACCTCAGCAACTACCAGATTAAGATAAAGAACTTTTTCAGTGTTCCAGGTTCTCTTATGTCCCTTTCTTATCTATAACCACCCCTCATCCAGAAAACTACTATTCTAATTTTATATTACCATGGATTAGTTTTGCCTGGTCGGTCTTGCACTCTTTTTAGATTTTTAAAAATTTTTCTTTATTTAGTCAACATATTATGCATGAAATTCATCCATATTAATGCATTATACTATTAGTATTTTTTCCTTATTGCAAGGTAGTCTTTTGTGTGATTTTAGTACAATTTATTTAACAATTCTGTTTAGTTACATTTGCATTTTCCATTTTTGCTACAATAAAATAAAAGTACTATAAACATTCTTTGCAATATGTTGATAGGTTATTTGCATTCTTTGATAGGTATATGCATTTACTTTTGGGTGTATCGTCTTGGAGTAAAATTAGATTTTTAGGTTTAGTAAGGACTGTCAAATATTTTCTGAAGTGGCTATACCAATTTATATTCACCAGCTATGGGTAAGATTTCTAGTTGATTTATTTCTTCAGTACATGGTACTCTTAGTCCTTTATAATTACTAGTTATTCTGGTAAATATGAAATGATGTCTCCTTATAGTTTTAACTTGCATTTTCCTGATAATAATAATGTTGAAACTTATTGCCAATTTGGATTTCTTCTTTAAGGAGGACCTGTTAATTCTATTATCAATTTTTGTTATCAAGCAAAGTTGGAGTTTATACAGAGAAGGTTTTAACCTAGATTTAAATTTGGACATTGAGGTGAAAAGAGGGAGGGAGGGAGGGTAGGAACTTAAGAAAAGGACATTGTACTGGGTGCCCTGTCTCCTGCCTGTAATCTCAGGGACTCAAGAGGCTGAGGCTGGAAGATCACAAGTTGAGGCCAGAGGTGCCTGTGTAATTTAGAGAGAACTGGTCTCAAAAATAAAAAGTAAACAAAGGGGGTTGGGGAGGATGGTTCAGTGGTAAAGCACTTGCCTAGCATGTGCAAGGCCCTGGGTTCAACCCTTTCGTACCATGAAAAAAAATAATATGATGTTATATACAACAAGGGCCAGATGTGGGCTTCTCAAGAGATGAGAGTTGCCTCTTTTGTCAGTTTTAAAATAAAAAATGTTTTCCTGTATCTTATTTGTGTGAGTTCTTTATAAACTCAGGATATATGCAAAGGTTAAATAAATATGTATTATGACTACCTTCTCTGGACTATAACCTGCCCATGTACTGTCTTACTTGTGTTTTTGGTGAGCCAAATTTCATCATGAAGTTCAGTTCATTAATTTTTATTTTATAATTAGTATGTCTTTGTGTCCTGCTTAAATCTTTGCCTACCAAAAGATCATAAAGATATTCTTCTATGTTTTCCACGGTAAATTTTATTAGTTTAGTTTTTATATTTAGATTCACAATTCATCCGAACTATTCCTATAGATGGTACGAGTTAGGGATTAAGTTTCATTGTTTCTCATACAGATATCCAGTTAGTCCAGCACAATTTATTAAAAAAAAAAAATTCTCCTCAACCAAATTGCAGTCAAACTATATTGTAAATCAGATTACTATGTGTCTTTGGATCTCTATTCTGTACCATTATTGGTCTATATGTCTATTATGCCAACATAAAGTGTTAACTATTATACCTTTATAGTATATCTTAACATCTTCTTCAAGACTGTCTTGGCTATCTTAGGTCTTTTGGATTTACTTATAAATTTTAGAATCAGTTTGTCATTTTCCACAAACCTCAAACCTTTTAGGATTTTGATCGAGATTGCATATAATATAGAGATAAGATTATGAGAAATTGACATCTTAATAATATTGAGTTTTCTCTCCACAAATTTTTCAATGAAGGTCTTTAATTTCTCTCAGTAATGTTTTGTAGTTTTCAGTGTAGAGGATTTTTATTAAAAACCTTTTGTTAGAATTATCCTAGGTATTGACTTTTAGTGTTTTTTTTTAATGGTACTACTTTATACATTTCATTTTCCACTATTTGTAAACAGAATTTAGAAATACGATTAATTTTTATACATTAACCTTGCATCCAGCTGCCTTTCTAAATTTACTTTTCTATAGTTTTTTCTAGGACTGTCCATATATACTATTGTTATCTGTAAATTATATAATTTTACTTCATTTCTAATTTTCATACCTTTTTTAAAAAGTTATTATTCTAGAACGCTGAATACAACTGGGTGTGGTAGCACATGTCTGCAATCCCAGCAACTTGGGAGGTGGAGGCAGGAGGATTGCAAATTCGAGAACAGAGGCAGCCTGCATTATTTAGCAAGACCTTGTCTCAAAATAAAAAGTGAAAAAAAAAAAGAAAAAAAGAAAAAATGGGGTGGAGATGCAGCTCAATGCTATAGCACTTGGAAAGCATGCAAGTGTCAGGCCCTAGGTTCAACCCCTCAGTACTAGAAAAAAAATACTGAATAGATTGTAACAAACATTGTCACATTTCCAAACATGGGGAGAAAGTGTCACCTCTGTAACCTAGCTGTAGTCCTTCTGTAGATGCTTCTTGTACGCTTTTAAAAGTTTCTTTTTTCTTTTTCCTTTTGTCATTTACTGAAAGTTTAACATTAAATGCTTTTGCTGCAGCTATTGAGATGGCCATATTGTTTTTCTTCTTATTCCATTAATATGATATAATAAATTATTTAATTTTTCAAATATTGAGTCAACTTTACTTCCTGGAATAAATCTAATTTGATCACTATGTGTTATCATTTTTACATATCACAGATTTTGATTTGTTAATACCTTGTTTAGGATTTCATCATCTAGGTTCATGAGATACAGTGGCAAGTAACTTTCTTTTCTTATATTGTCCTTGTCAATTGTTGGAACTAGAGTTATGCTGAGTACATAAAATGAGTTGGGAGGTGTTCACTCTTTCAGTATACTTTGAAAGAAGTTGTTGCTATTGGTATTATTTTTCCCTTAAATGTTTAGAATAATTCTCCAAAAGCAAAGAGGAATGGAGAAGAAATATTGTTTAAAGTATTCAACTGGGACAGAAAAAGAACACATGTAAAAATTTTGCCAATGAGAGCCCAATGGCCAGGGATTAGTACTATTAAAAAGAAGCCTAGTGCTTTGCATTGGGACACTAAGAAAGACACCTGAAGGGAATCTCAGGAATTAGGAAGGCAACAGTCATCACAGGCTTAGAGATAAATAGAGGTGCAATTTGTTCCAAAGACTTTCCAGAACATAGTCTTCTAAGAAGAGAGCACTAGAGCACCCTGCTTACCCAGGACTGCCTTGGGTATTATTTCTCTGAGATTTATTTCAGGCACCAAAGCTACTGCAGCTATGGGTCAAGTGTACCTACATGCAGTTCATGCCAGTAGCAGAACTTGGTTTTTATCCATATAATGCTGGTTATGCAGGGATGAAGAATGCAGGAGGTATTGCACCACACAAACTTCTACTGAGATTTCCAAGGAAAGCCTGGAAGGCCAGGCAGTGTTTGGCAGGGTCAGAGTCCCTGAAAACAGCCCTGACAGGGCCCAGTGTAGAGTGTGAGAGTGAGGATGAAGCTTCATTTGAGACTCTAGGAAGTAAGAGATGCCAGGAACATGGGAATGGCTGCCAAGGGAAGCTGCAGCCAGCAGGCAACGCCTACCCAAGAGAGGCTATGTGTGTTGCAATTCCTAAGGTCATAGGGACAGGAAGCCCCAGACTTGGGAACCCACCTGCCACCACAGGGTGCTCCAGGTGCTGGTCATTGACTTTTGGGATTTCATGTTTGCCCTATTGTGTTTCAATCATGCATTGGTTTTATCCTTCCTTATTATTTCCCTGTTCCTTCCTTTTAAAATATGAGTGTTTACTCCATGCTATTGTATCTTGGAAATACACAACTTGACTTTTTATTTTTACATGGGCTTGTAGCTAAGCTTGCCTTGAGTCTTGGAGGACACTGTGGATTTGAACTTTTGAGCACCTCTAGCATAATTAGGACTTTGGGGAATCTTGGAGATGGACTAAATATCTGTTACATTATGAGCTGGACATGAGCCTTTGAGGGCCAGGGGTGGATCTTAAATTCCTCCAAAGGTGCATGTGTTAAAGGTTTAGCCTGCAGCTTGGTGCTTTTGGAGGCAGGTAGAAATTCTAAGAGGAAGGGCTTACTGGGAGGTCTTCTGGTCACTGAGGGTGTATCCTTGAAGGGCATAATGGGACCCCATCCCTTTTTTTCCTCTCTTTCATGTACCAGCCACGAAGTGAATAGTTTTGCTATACCATGTGTTCCCACCATGATATGCTGCTCCTCTTTCCACCAGAATCCTAAAATCTTGGGTCTGCCTGATCATGGACTGAAAGCTCCAAAATTGTGAACCAAAATAAACCTTTTATCTTTATAAGTTGATTAGCTCAGATATTTGACAAAGAAAGCTGACTAACATAGGTAGTAAGTACAGCCAAAGGGGTCTCTCTTTGGCAGATTTCCCCTCTAGTGAGGTGTGATGAATATCTCCTTGGTTGTCTATGTTAATGACAACATTCTGAGTGAATAAGTCCTCACAGGAGGTGTCTTTGCTGCTCCATGCTTCCCAGTGGTGCCTGCTTGCCAGGCCAGTAGCTCTAGCAGTGATTTCTACATGATCCTTGCTCTTTTTTAGGGCTGAGATGTCTGTGGGTTCTGGCTCAAGTCTGTCTGTCTTTCTTTCTTTTGTTCTTTTTCCTTTTTTCTTTTTGTTTCTTCTTTTTTGCAGTACTTGGGGTTAAACTGAGGGCCTCACACATACTTTGTAAGTGTTCTACCACTGGGCTTCTCCCTTGGCCTATTTATTTACTTTTTGAGTCAGGGTCTTGCTGAATTATGCAAGCTGCCTTTGGCCTCAAACTCACAATCCTCCTGGCTCAGCCTCCTGAGTTGCTGGGATTAGAGGTGTGTGCCACCATGACCAGCGGGCTCAGTATTTCATTGGCCAAGTTCACATCCTCTGTCTCCCTAAGCAACATATAAACGGGCCCAGTTTGTTTATTAAACTTTACCAAAAGTGTGCATGTATCTTTTTTGGGCATTGCTGATTCAGCCTCTTCTACCTCTGTGTGGCAAAAAGTATTAATTAAAGTTCAAACATGAAAAGTATAATGCAAAGATCAAACAGCCAACTAACTTCTGAGTCTGTGAAAGTACTACTACAAATAGCACATTTGAAGGAAGTCCAGTTGGTGGAGTCTCTCTCATCTGTTTTGTTCCTCCTTCTCATGTGGTCCAATTTATATTTTACCACATTAACAAGAGTATGATCATTGATAAAATAGTAGTTATGGTAAGTGGTTTTCCCATATCTGCAGCAGTCTTTACCCTTATTCTGCATTTGATGAACTTTCCTCTCTTTAAATTATTCAAAACCAATCGATGTTGCTTCAGATAAAAATTGAGCAGCTCCAGCATGTCCTCCTCTTTCACACAGAGGTATGAGATCAAGATGTCCAAGGCCAATGCCTGCTCAGTAACATAAAACTCACAAATTACGTACTTGGCTAAACTCAATGCCAGTGGAACGTTGGTGAGGACATCTGGATCTGCTATCTTTAGCAGCAAATTTGAACTTCAAATATAGAAGCAAATTCTCGAACACTTCCACTACATCTTCTCTCAGTGCCTCAACTACCCTAGTTTCTTTTGTACTAATCTTTCTGTGTATTTTTTCTTCTGATCATCTTTATTCTTCTTGCAGCTCTGTGCTTCATCTGGGATTATTTTCTTTCAGCCTGGATAACTTCCTTCCTTCCTTTTTTCCTTCCTTCCTTCCTTTCTTCCTTCTCTCTCACTTTTTTCCTCCCTTCCTTTTCTTCCTTGCAACACTGGGGGGTGGGGTTTGAACCCAAGGTCTCATGCATGCCAGGCAAGTGCTCTACTGCTGAGATACACCCACAACCCCCTTTTAATTTTTAATTTTGAGACAGGGATTTGCTAAATTGTGCAGGCTCCCTCTGGCCTCAAATTTGTTATCCTCTTGCCTCTGCCTCCCAAGTCACTTGAATTATAGGTGTGTGCTACAGCACCTGGCTTAGAAGTTATTAGAGTGTTGATCTGGCAACAAGTTCACTTAGGTTTTTTTTTCCCCCTGAAGTTATCTTCATTTAATCCCATTTTGAAGAATTTTTTTCTTGGTATAGAATTCTAGGTTGGGAGTCATTTTCTTTTTACAATTAAGTGATATCATTCCATGGTATTTTTGGCTTCTGCTGAAAAGTCAGATGGAAATCTTATTGTTAATCTTATAGAAGTAATACTTCCTTCTTTATTGGCTGATTTTGGATTTTTGTCTTCAATTTTAAATTTGGGTCTTTGTCTTCCTAGTTATCTAAATGAAACTTTCTCTTGAATCTATGGTTGGATATATTTTTATCAATTTTCCAGTGTTCTTGACCATTGTATCTTCAAATATTGTTTCAGCCCCATTCTCTTTCTCCTCTCTATTCTCTATTCAAGACTCCAGTTACATATATCACACCATTTGACTTGTGCCCATGTGTCTTTTATTACTGTTCTTTTCTCATTTTCTTTTTCATTCTATGACATAGTTTGGATTTTTTTTTTTTTTTTTTTTTTTTTTTTTTTTTTTTTTTTTTTTTTTTTTTTTTTTTTTTTTTTTTTTTTTTTTTTTTTTTTTTTTTTTTTTTTTTTTTTTTTTTTTTTTTTTTTTTTTTTTTTTTTTTTTTTTTTTTTGGCAAGATCTCACTATATAGCCCAGGCTGGCCTCAAACTAGTAAATTCTCTGCCTCAGCCTCCTGAGTGCTAGGGTTATAGGCATGGGCTACCATACCTAGCTTGGACATTTTTGCTGGGCCTGTGTTTATATCCACTGGTCTTCTAGTCTGTTTTTAAATCAATTTGGTAGCTTCATTATTTCAGTTATTTTCATTTGATTTTTAAAATACATTGTAATTGAGTTGCACTTTTCACTTCTACTTTTCTCTTTTTGGGTTTTTCATAACAGCTTGTAATAGTGATTTTAAAATCCTTGTCTACTAATTCCAATATATGAATAATATGTGGATTGAGCTCTATTTGTTTTATATCTTGATCATTGGTGTCATTTTCCTCCTTATCTATATTGTAATTTTTAATTAAATATAGACATTGCATATAATAGGACCATAAAGAGTACATGTCAGTTATTTTCCCACAGAGATAGTTCAACTTTTTCTCTGCCATGTAGATGGGATAAGGTGAAGATCACTTCAGTCCAACCTAGAATTGAGCTAGGTTGGAGCTAAGTTATAATTTTAGTGAGTATCTCATCTCTGGTTTATCCTTGTTCCTTAGTGTTTGCCCTTCTGAGCTTTTGATCGAAAGCCTCACAGATATGAAGTACTTACCTACTGTGGGAGAAACTAGAAACATCAGTGGAGACTCATCTGTCCATCAGAAGTTTGAACACCATGAGATCACAGGAGATTTCATTCTGCCTCCCCAGCCTAGCACTATCCTGCGCTGTGACCCTCCCAGGCTTACGACTTAAAGCCTAGTGATTATCTCTTGAGCCCTGAAATTTCTGGGCTTTGGAATTTTGAACTTAATTCTTTTGCTTCTCTCCCCATGCACTTTTAAAATCTAGCAAATTTCTTGAGAGGGAGACTTGTTGCATGTATGTTGCAGTCCTATTTACTTCAGCAAGCCTCTTTGTCTTCTAAGCACCATGAACTTTTACTCTGCCTTCCTGGCTCACACCCACCAGTTTTCTGCTCCACTTTGTCAGAAAATGTCCCATGCAATAAACTGGCTGCTCATTTGTGGACTCTTTAAATTGCAATCCATTTTGTGAGCCCATTTGGCTGTCAAATTCTCTTCTATTTCTCTTTCCCCAAAGGGAGTATTTCTGACTAGGCCAAGCCCAATTCCTCAGTGAGTGCTTATAATCAGATAGCATGAGAAAAGAAAACAATTATTACCAGCTTACCTAGAGAGGACTCTTCCCTATGAAATGTTAATTCATCTAAATGAATACAGATATATTGAAAAGTATGGTTTTGTAATCTCTATTTTTTTCTAGTTGTCACAGCAGAATATTGGTCTACCCTTTCTATTATACCTTATCCACAAATGAAATTGTCATTATTACTTTAAGTGGAACTTTCAAATTACTAATGAAATTGTGCTATTTTCACACATTTATTAGGCATTAAGATTTCTCTTTTTATGAAATATATGCTAAGATTTTGCCTTTTTTTTTTTTACTGGATTGCCTACTCTTTACTGATGTGGAGGAAGCTTTTAAATATCCTTCCAGAATGAATACTTTGTCAGTTTTGTATTTTGCAAATATCTTCTCCTCTTCTGTAGATTTTTAAAAATTTTTATGTAAGTATGTAATACTGAGATTGAAATATCTGTGGACTATCCAAGACCGCAGATGTATATTTGGGAGTATACAGGACACTTAGTATGCATTCCTTCAGATCCTCCACTAGTCTTCCTAGCTATTGTTTGGTTGTTCATCCCCAGCTACTACCTCAAGGACCAATTCCACAGACTCCAGTGGGCCCAAGTGATTTTGCAATTGAATTTTAAGAGTCTTAAATCCTCCTACAAATCCTAGTCTAAAATGAAGGACCATGCTATAGGATATTGGGATTTAGCTTATCCAGAAAGAGCAGGAGAGACCAAATGACTGGAAAGTTCAGGATAATTAACTTCATGAGAGGTAAACTTTGACAATAGGAGACAGGACACAGAGGGAGTCAGCTAGTACATTCCCTCTTCACTCTTATCCAGTAGAAGTTTTGAATCATGGTATTTCTATATAACCTGCCTAGAGCTGTGCTGTGTGGGTAAGTTTCTGGGTATGTAACTTTGAGATGTAATTGCCAGTTTAGTAACGTACCACATTTAATTTGCTACCAATTTTTCCCTGCTTCCCTTCCATTTTTCCTCACTGTTTCATAAACACTTCAGAATTTGCCTCAAGATTTGTTTTCTAGGGAACCCAAACTTAGTAAACTTATTAATTAGTACTTGTTCCCTCTCTCCTTTAAATTTTATCTGCTCTCCCAGTCTCCTTCCCTTCTCTAAACTGTAGTTCTTTTTGGGTTTTGCTCAAGTGCTGTCTTTTCCATTTTACCTCCTGAATTATTTTTTTCACTCAACTCTCACAGAATTTTTCATCTCCTTTTCCTATACTGCTTACTATTTTATCATTATATCCTTTTCATTGGACAAACTAGACTTCATATACTCCCAGCAGGAAGCAAATTCATTCTTTCCCACTGATGCCTTCAAGCCTGTTCTGTCCATTTTTATTTCCCCATCCTTGGATGATATCTCATACAGACAGATTTTACAGTCTTACAAGTCACTTTTAGAAAAAAAAATCCTCCAGCCAAACAAATGAAGTCTCTCTTTTAAAACTAATAAATGTCTAGTCCTAATTCTCCTACTTCAATCTTTCATACAATTTAAACTTCTCTTTTACCCAGGTTGGCTTGCTTCAGATGAAAAAACCTTTGTGGTGAGAATGAAATAATTGACTTCTTTTCTGCTTTGCCACTTTTGCTATTCTACTCCCCATCCTCCATTCACAAGGCTGTATTTGATTTGGAACAAGAAAGAGGGAGGAGAGTGAAGAAGCAGAAAAATATCAATTGATGCAGTTATAATCTGCCTTCAGGGTCTTCTTTGTCGTAATTGCACAGTTGGTGGCTCCAACTTTAACAGAGCACTTTTGTGGGCTTCTTTGTGGGGCCTTCTTTCCTATTCCTGGGGATCTTTCTATTATACTCAGTGTTACTTTCAGCTTATCAGTTATAACACCCTTCAATGTTAGTTTGAAAAACAACAATCTTTAGTTTTAAAACAAAATTCAACATTAGTTTCTGGCATCTATTAAGGTCACCTCACCCTCTGAATTATCCTTTTCTTATGAAGTCCCTCTTGAGAAGATCTGATTGGACTGTCTTGCGACAATGGTAGGAATTAAAAATAAGCCACAAGATTTTCTTATATTAATTCTGATCACAGTGCCTTGGCATTTAATAAATATTAAGTTTTGTTACAGTTCACCAGAAGTCAAGGGTGGCACAAAATTCTCAGCTTCAGTAAGACTTCCTCTCTTTTCTACTACTTTACCACCAAACTCTTCCTTGGGACCTTCAAAAATAATCTTGTCATGCCATTTATTCAGAAAGCACAGAAATCACAAGTCATCCTTTTTACCTCAGGCTATAATCTCCATTAGGTCATATATACTTCATTACCTTACTTCTTTTTCCCACCTATTTCTGCCACTCACTTTCTATAGTAACACCCTATATCTTATCTTACCTATAATTATCCCTTTCCATAATCTCAATTTCAAGCATCTCTAATGATCATCTTCTGTCTTTCCACTTACTCTAAGTTCCTGATTCCAAAAATTCTCTAAATCCCCATGAGACATTTCTCTTGAACTGCATCCCACTTATGATGACTTTGTACCATCCTTACCTAATTTAAACTTCTTGGTTAATGATTGTAATTACTCCCTTCCATACACACTCCTTTGTCATACTCCTATGGCAAAACTAATTAAATTCAACTGTCTACTATTACACTCACAGAGCTAAATGTGACTGGAAAACACAGAAATATACTGTTTTATTGATTATGCAAAGTCCTATGACTGTGTGATATTAATATCACACGCCAGCAAAATTCTACTAAAGATCATTCAGAAGCGACTACAGCCAGGGAATTACCGGGAAATCAAGTGGGATTCAGAAGAGGGCGGGGAACTAGAGACATCATTGCTGATGTCAGGTGGCTATTAGCTGAAAGCAGAGAATATCACAAAGATGTCTATCTATGTTTTATTGACTATGCAAAGGCATTTGATTGTGTGGATCATAACAAATTATAGATAACACTTCGGAAAATGGGAATACCAGAACACCTAATTGTGCTCATGAGAAATCTGTACATGAACCAGGAGGCAGTTGTTTGAATAGAACAAGGAAACACTGAGTGGTTTAAAGTTGAGAAAGGTGTGCGTCAGGGCTGTATACTTTCACCCTATCTCTTCAATTTACACGCTGAGCAAATAATCCAAGGAGCTGGACTTTATGAGGAAGAACGTGGCATCAAGATTGGAGGAAGACTCATTAACAACCTGTGTTATGCAGATGACACCACTCTGCTTGCTGAAAGTGAAGAAGATTTAAAACATTTACTGAGGAAGATCAAAGATCATAGCCTTCAATATGGGTTACAACTAAACATCAACAAAACAAAAATCCTTACGACTGGGTCAGCACGCAACTTCACAATCAATGGAGAAAAGATTGAGGTTGTCCAAGATTTTGCTTTGCTTGGCTCTATAATCAACACCCACGGAAGCAACAGTCAAGAAATCAAAAGACTCATTGCTCTAGGAAAAGCTGTGGCAAAAGATCTCTTTAGAATATTGAAAAGCAAAGATGTCACATTGAAGACGAAGGTGCGTCTGACTCATGCCATGGTATTTTCAGTGGCATCATATGGTTGTGAAAGTTGGACATTGAACAAGAGAGACAGAAAAAGAATTGATGCTTTTGAATTGTGGTGCTGGGGATGTCTATTGAATATACCATGGACTGCCAAAAGAACCAACAAATCTGGCGCACGCCTGTAATCCCAGCGGCTCGGGAGGCAGAGGCGGGAGGATCGCAAGTTCGAGACCAGAGGCAGTCTGCATAACTTAGCGAGACCCTGTCTCAAAAAGTAAAAAAAAAAAAAAAAAAAAATGGGCTGAGGTGCAGCTCAGTGGTCCAGCACTTGCAGAGCATGCAGGCGTGAGGCCCTGGGTTCAACCCCCAGT
>VMDO01017742.1:0-44065 GCA_007922755.1 Pedetes capensis
TCTGCAGCCATAGCCCTGTGGCATCTGATCCCATCAGATCTTGGAAGCTAAGCAGGGTCTGGCCCGGTTAGTACCTGGATGGGAGACCACCTGGGAACACCAGATGCTGTAGGCTTGGGAGAAGGACCTGGCAACCCCCTCCCAAAAATCAATCTGCCATTGAAAACCCTATGAACAGCAGAGATGCACTGACAATAGTGTTTCCTCTGTTGTACAGAGGGTCGCTATGAGTCTGATGCCGACTTGACAGCACCTAACAACAACAACAAATACATATATATATATATATACATATATATGTGCATATATATGTCTCCATATATATATGTAAATATATATATCATGTATTTTTATCAGCTCTGCTTGAACATTCATTTGAGGATATAATGCTGTGTAATATGATGATTACATGAGGAAATTAAAAACATGTTCCAAAATATTGTCAAAAATTAACTTTTTAGTAGATGTCCTTTTTTTGGAAGCTACTGATGTTCTATTCATTGAATATTGTTTGACAATATCAGATTTTCTCATGTTTAGTAAGATAAAATTATGTGATATACTCAAAAAACTTTCATGTAGTTTGAGGACCACCCTGTATTTTTAATCCCTTAAAATTTCTCTAGAACAAATGCAGTCATAGTTGTATTGTGTGGGTTTTAAATTATCTTTATGAAGATTGAATGAGCCTGTTAGTAAGACTGTAATGATAAGCTATTGAGATATTATTAAATATGAAATTAATTAAATGTTTCTTTTGTCTGCACATTTTTAAACTGTATGAAAACTAGTAGTATACTTTATAATAAAATGCAAGAGATTAAATACTGTTTGAAAAAAACCCCTTATAATATAAAGACACTAATTTACTATGTGATTCTATTAAAATAGTTCATATTACTATAAAAAGAAGACCCAGATTCTATCACAAATAAATGATTCTCAATTACCCTCTGGAAGGTAAGATTCCATGGCCCCAGGATCTCATATGAGATAGCACAAGGTGATAGCTTGCTTATTTCACTGGAGCAAACATTTTGTTCAGTTTATTTTTTGGAAAATTATTTAAAATGCCTTAGTTATTTTTCTTTTTTGCTCTTCATCTCCCACCTAAATAAAGATCTCAAATTCATAACTTTTTGGGGGGGCATTTCTTACCAGTTGAACCCAGGGCCTTACCCATACTATTCCAAGTGCTCTACCCCTGGGCTGCATTCACAGCCCATTTTTATTTTTAAATCCTGTGAGAGAGTCTCACTGAACTATACAGGCTCCCTCTGGTCTCAAACCTGGGATCCTCATTCTTCCACCACTTGAAGCACTAGGTTTACTGGCATGAGCCACTTTGCACAGCCTTCAACAAAAGTTTTGTCATATCAGACTCTAAATTTGTATTTTATGATTTTTAATTCCCCCATGTGTCTATCAGTTTGCCACATTATGGGGACTTGCGTGTTGCTATGAAGCTGAAAGCTATGCCACCAGTATGTCAGATACTAGCATAGTCACCTATGGTGGACAAGTTTCAGCTGAGCATCCAGACTAAGACAAACCTCTCCTGAAACAACTAGCCACTAAATACCCTATGAATACCAAAGAAGCACCATCAGATATAGTGCCAGAAAAAGAGGCCCCCAGGTTGGAAAGCACCCAAAAGACTACTGGGGAAGAGTTGCCTCCTAAAAGTAGAGTCCACCTTAATGATGAAAAAGGAGTGAAGCCCCAGGGATTTCCATTTGCTGATGAGACACTACTCAAAATGAAGTGAAGCACCAAAATGAGGTGAAGCACCTGGAATGTGGAATGTATGTAGTATGAATCTAGGAATATTAGAAATTGTTAAAAGAGAAATAGAGTGCATAAACATTGACATTCTGTGGATCAGTGAGCAAAAATAGGCATGGGCCATTTTGAGTCAGATAATCATATGGTCTACTATGCTGGGAATGACAAACTAAAGAGAGAAGGGGTTGTATTCATCATCAAAAATGACATCTCAAGATCTTTTCTGAAATACACTGTTCTCAGTGATAGAATATTATCCATACACCTACGAGGAAGGCCAGTTAATATGACTATTATTCAAATTTACAGACCCACCACTAAGGCCACAAATGAAGATAAGGAAGATTTTTACCAGCTTCTAAAACCTGAAATAGATCAAACAAGCAATTAAGACATATTGACAATTACTGGTGACTGGAATGCAAAAGTTGGAAATAAATAAGAAGGCTCACTAGTTGGAAAATATGGCCTTGGTGACAGAAACGATGCTGGAGATCACACGATAGAATTGTGTCAGACCGATGACCTTTTCTCCAACATAAATGTTGACTATACACATGGATTTCACCACATGGAAAATACAAGAACCAATCTACTATATTTGTGTAAAGAAACAATGTAAAAGCTCCATATCAAATGTCAGAACAAGACAAGTTGCTGATTGTGGATCAGACCATCAACTGCTCATATGCATGTTCAAAATAAACTGAAGAAAATTAGAACAAGAGTAAGAGAGCCAAAGTATGACCTTGAATATATCCCGCCTGAGTTCAGAGACCACCTCATGAACAGGTATAATGCATTAGACACAAATGATAGAAGACCACGCAAGTTGTGGCATAACATCAAAGATATCATTCATGAGAAAAGCAAAAGGAATCGCATGTAATTGTTCTAACAAGATAAAAACAAAGACCACTACAGGAAAAGTTTCTATCTTAAACAGAAATGGAACCCAAGGACATATAGAAAAATACTACATAGTAAAAGATAGAGAAGACTTGGATGGGAAACTTAGATGGGAAGGGAGGGAGGGGGGAAACATAGGGGAGTGTAAGGGGTAACCTATATGAATAATGGTTATCAAATTGCATATATGAAAATTGTCACAATGAAAAGCATGTCAAAATGAATCACATTATGATGTACATTAAAATTTTCTAATAAAAAAAAGAAAGAAAAGCAAAAGGATACTAAAAAGACAGGAAAAAAAGACCAAATTACATGTCAAAAGAGATTCTGAAACTTGTCCTTGAATGTTGAGGAGCTAAAGTAAAAGGAAGCCATGGTGAAGTTAAGAAAATAAACAGAAGATTTCAAAAGGCAGTTCAGGAAGACAAAATCAAATATTATAATGACATGTGCAAAGAGCTGGAGACAGAAAACCAAAAGGGAAGAATATGCTGTTTTTCCCAAGCTTAAGGAACTGAAGAAACAATTCAAGCCTCATGTGCCAATAGTTAGAGATTGTATAGGGAAAATATTAAATGATGCAGGAAACATCAAAAGAAGATGGAAGGAATACACAGAGCTATTTTACAAAAAAGAATTGGTGGATGACCAACCATTTCAAGAGGTTGTATATGATGATGAATGAATGGTACTGAAGGATGAAAAGGAAGCTGCCTTGAAGGAACCGGCAAAACACAAGGCTCCAAGAATTGATTGAATACTGAGTTGTTTCACCAAACATATGCAGCACTGGAGGTGCTAACATATTTATGCCAGGAGATTTGGAAAATAGGTACCTGGCCAACTGACTGGAAGAGATCCATATTTGTGCCTATTTCTGAGAAAGGAGATCCAGCAGAATGTGGAAACTATTAGATGATATCATTAATATCACGTGCAAGTAAAATTTTACTAAAGATCATTCAAAACCAACTGCAGCAGTATATAGACAGGGACCTGATGGAAAATCAAGCCAGATTCAGAAAAGGACGGGGAACCAGGAACATCATTGCTGATATCAGATAGATATTAGCCAAAACCAGAGAATATCAAAAAGATGTCTATGTTTTGTCGGCTATACAAAGGCATTTGACTGTGTGCATCATAACAAATTATGGATAGCACTTCAGAGAATAGGAATACAAGAGTACCTAATTATGCTCATGAGGAATCTGTACATGGAGAAGGGGACATTCGTTCAAACAGGAAAAGGAAACACTGCCTGGTTTAACATTGAGAAAGGTGTTCTTCAGTGTTGTATACCTTTAGCTATGTCTTCTATTTCTATGTTGAGCAAATAATCCAAGAAGCTGGGCTTTATGAAGAAGAATGCAGCATCAGGATGGGAGGAAGACTCATTAACAACCTGTGTTATGCAGATGATACAACTCTGCTTACTGAATGTGAAGATTTGAAACATTTACCGATGAAGATCAAAGAACACAGTACTCAGTATGGATTGCAACTCAACATCAAGAAAAGAAAAATCCTTATAAGTGGGTCAGTATACAGCCTCATGATAAATGCAGAAAAAATTGAGTTCGTTCATGATTTTGTTTTACTCGGTTCTATAGCCAACACCCATGGAAGCAGCAGTCAAGAAATAAAAAGATGCATTTCTTTAATAAAAGCTGTGGCAAAAGATCTCTTTAAAGTATTGAAAGGTAAAGGTGTCACATTGAAGATGAAGGTGTGCCTGGCAAATGCCATGGTATTTTCAGTCACATCATATGGTTGTGAAAGCTGGGCATTTAACAAGAGAGAGGGGAGAAGAATTGATACTTTTGAATTATGGTGCTGGAGATGAATAATGAATATACCATGTATTGCCAAAAGAACCAACAGATCTGTCCTAGAAGAAGTGGAACCAGAGTGCTCCTTGAAAGCAAGTATCACGAGACAGCATTTTACGTATTTTGGACACATAGTCAGGAGGGACCATCCCTGGAGAAGGACATCATGTTGGGAAAGTAGGTCAACTAAAAAAGGGAAAACTCTTGACTAGATGGATTGACACCATATCTGCAACAATGGGCTTAAATATAAATACAACTGTGTGCCAGGCACAGAATCACAGAGTGACTCATTCTATTGCACATAGGGTTGCTATGAATTGACCCCAACTTGACAGCATCTAACAACAACAACAAGTTTTAATTTCCCCACGTGTCTGTCAGCTTGTTGAGCTGTTGGAGCTTCTGTGTTGCTGTGATGCTGAAAGCTATGCCACCAGTATCTCAGCTACCAGCAGGGGCACCCATGATAGACAGGTTTCAGCTGAGCTTCCAGACTAAGACAGGCTGGGGAGAAGAACCCAGCAGCCCACTCAGGAGACAATTAGCCATTGAAAACCCTATAGATAGCAGAGAAACACTGCCAAATGTAGTGTGGGAAAATGAGCCTCCCAGGCTGGAATGCATGAAAGAGAGGACTGGGGAAAGAGTTGCCTCCTGAAAATATGTTGTTGTTGTTAGGTGCCATGGAGTCGGTATCAGACTCATAGCGACCCTGCCTACAACAGGTGCAACACTATTGTCAGTGTTTCTCTGCTGTTCATAGGGTTTTTAGTGGCAGATTGATTTTTGGGAGTGGGTTGCCAGGTCCTTCTCACAAGCCTATAGCACCTGGTGTTCCCAGGAAGTCTCCCATCCAAGTACTAACCAGGCCCGACCCTGCTTAGCTTCCAAGATCTGAAGGGATTGGATGCCACAGGGCTACAGCTGCAGGTCCTCAAAGTATAGTTGACCTTAATGATGAGAATAGAGGAAAGCCCCCTAGACCTCCTTTGCTGATGTGACATAATACAAAATGAGAAGAAAACATAGTGCCTGCAACAATAGACTCAAATGTAAAGGAATCTTGTGCCTGACACAGTGTTGAGTAGTATTTCATTCTATTGTAGGTAGGGTTACTATGAGTCCAATCTGGCTCTACGGCACCTAAAAACAACAATTTTTAGTTATTTTAATCCATGAAATTCTTTATTTTTGAAATATCTATGATGAAATGCTCTTTAATATACTTAATGTTTTCATATATTATTCCTTTGCCTTCATTAGTTTATTAAATTAAAAAGATCATGTTTTCTTATAGAATAATTTGGAAGAAGGAAGGATTTATAGTCTTGTCTGTTCTATTTTCTGTCTTCTCAGGATCTTCTTTGGGTCTGCTTTATTTCCTTTCTCCTGATATGTGCATTATGGCAGTAGTAATAGGAATAATAGGGGCTGGGATTTAGCTCAGTTGGTAGAGTGCTGCACTGTAGTCTCTGAGGTCCCAAGTTCAATTCCCAGCACCGCAAAAATGGGAGGAGGATCTGGCAATCCACTCCCAAGGCAATCCCAAAACAGTCAGCCATTAAAAACCCTATGAGTGTTGCCATGAGTCGGATACCGACTCGATGGCACCTAACAACAACAAATAGCAATAATGAATTATGGAAATACAATAGAAGAAAAGTTTATTTTTAATCCCTTAATCATTCTTTAAAAAATTAAAATGATATACTAAAAATATATTAAAAACAAACCCAACATTGTAAAAAAATCAGAATATACAATGTCTTGATATTAAGAAAAAAAAGAAAAAAATTATATAAATCAATTGATTTAATGATTTTTATGTTTCTTTTCAATATTCTATATAAAATTATGATGTTAGTGTAATGCACTTTTTGGGATTGTTTTACATGATGGAATGGGAGATATACTTCTTGTCAGAAAAAATGTCAAAGAACTATAAATGGACAAAAAAAAAAAAGATTTATTTCCATTAAATAGCTGCTGGAGATTGTCCAGTGACTCTTCTGGGAATTTCCTAATTCTGTAGGAGTGTGTACATTTGAATTACTTTAGTTCACTAAATTATTTTACAACTTTATTTTATTAGAAATTATTGTATAGAAACAATTATGCAAATGTCTATCTGTAGCAATGCAATATTTTTCTATTAGAATAAACAAACTTCTGACTGTTAGATTCTCATTAGAATTGTCTTTAACTCTGCTGTTTTTCTAAGTACAAGAAAAATGAGTTTAATAAAACTGTGCCATTTAAAATGTGTATGAGAATCATGCTTTTACATTTTTAACTGTAATATGAAGTTTCTAACAAAGAGTTTGGCTGTAAGGAATACTAAATATAAACCAAACTTAAAGAGGAAGAAAAAGAAATGAAATAGAATTTGTGATCCCTTGCTGTATATGACTATTTGGAATCCAAATTTCCTGTATTGCTAAAATGTCTTTTATAGTAGATTTATTATTATATTATTATTCATGTGCTTTGAAAAATATATCAAAGGCTGCTCTGGCTGAAGTTAGATGAGGGCCCCAATATACCACTTCCCAGGGAGGAGTCTCTGCTGGGCTTCCTACAGATTTGAAGGCAAAGTCTCTATAGACAGTGTACTTCAGCAGTTCAATGTTGCAATTTTTGGAGCTATCTTAATTTGAGAGAGAATTACTAAAGGAGAGAGGGCTTATTTTAGACCTAACTAACAATTTTCTTCAAAGAAATTTCTACCATCACACCCATTGAAATATTTATCAAATGGTAAAATAAATACTTCTATTTCATATTTCTCTTTCATGTGTCAAACAAACATGTAATTTGGAAAAAAAGATTAAATTTGTTTCAAGATAGTCAATTATATTCAAATTATATGAAAAAATTGTTTTATATTCAAAAATTTGAGAATTATTTAAAACATTAAACTCTTGATAGTAATATCACTTTACAGTTACCCTTTCACCTAAAAGTATTACAGAAGAATGCAATTGCCACTTCAATCTAGACATTTCTTTCACTGTGATGTGTAAATATTTCTGAGTAGACATTATTGAATGAGCTCACAAATATAGCCATCTTGTGGTTTTGGTGGCATATTTAAAGCTATGAATATAATCAAGGAGAGTGAAAAACTGACTCAGAATATACATAAAACTTAAAAAGAATACTAAATTAGAAGTCATGATCTAAAATTAGGAAGGAATAAAGTATGAAGCTGAGAGAAAATATAAAGTATCCAAAATCAAATTAGAGGAATGTCTGTACTGTATAAAGATTTCATTGAGAAGTTGAGGGAAAATATGCTAATAAAGATATTGGCATTTAAAATAAAGAGACATTTTCTGTGTTAGCTGTAACATTTCATCTAAATAGGTGAAGTAATGGAAACTTAGAATATATTGAGAGCCAAAGGCAGAATATAAGTAACCTTTAATATAATGGGCATATGTACATTTCTTTCTGGGATTTTTTCTTTAAGTATCAGTGACATTTTTTCTTTGTCCATAAATTTTCCTTTGATCCTGCTGCTCACTGTGATATGCTATTAATACTTACAAAAGAACTGATCTAAGCAGTTTTTAGGCAATTTCAGTGTAACTCTATCACAGTTTCAGAAATATGAAAACACTCACTCACTTATTAGTGGACAGCCTTCTTTAGAAAACACATTACTATTTTTTATTAAGCATGAAAAATGTGTTGTTTCCTTCACCATGCACAAGGACAGTATTATGATAGCACATGAAATTCTCCAGATAGTCATATAATTTCTTCCTACCCAGTTCCAGCATCTCAACTTCCTCAGTTATTGTTTGGATTAGACAAAATAGGAAGAAAAGAAAACACTTAGAGAGAGCAGAATATCATATATCTTGTAAGAATGGAAAAATACACTGAAGATATTCTGATTAGCAAACAAAGAAATGCCTGAAGTCATAATTCTCCATTATGTCATTTAATTCCTCAATAAAAATTATCATTTTAAGTGTTCACAGGCTTCAATTTAGAATGTAAATAGTGATAAATTCCTCGCAGACTCTCTCTCCTATCATCCCTTCAAAATGTTTATAATGAATGAACACTAGTCTTCCAATGACTTTCCCCTATTCTCAGAATAAAATCCCGTTTCAAATAGGGCCAATGATGTCATTTAATTCTGGCCCTATTCTGTTTGATCATCTTCTCATGAGACTCCTCCTTTCATCCACTCGTTCATAAGCTTTTTCTTACCCTGATGATTTTCCTCTACCTGGATATTAGCTGAAAGCAGAAATACCAGAAAGATGTCTGTCCATGCAAATGCATTTATTTGACTGTGTGGATGATAACAAATTATGGATAACACTTCCAAGAATGGGAATACCAGAACACCTAATTGTACTCATGAGGAATCTGTACATGGACTAGGAGCCAGTTTTTTCTAACAAAACAAGGAGACACTACTTGGTTTGAAGTTGAGAAAGTTATGTGTCAGGGCTGTATCCTTTCCCTATACCTCTTCAATTTCTATGCTGAGCAAATAATCCAAGAAGCTGGGCTTCATCAAGAAGAATGCAGCATCATGATTGAAGGAAGACTCATTAAAAACCTGTGTTATACAAATGACACAACTCTGCTTGCTGAAAGGGAAGAAGATTTGAAACATTTACTGATGAAGATCAAAGAACACAACCTTCAGTATGGATTGCAACTCAACATCAAAAAGAGAAAAATCCTTACAACTGGGTCAGTATGCAATGTCAGGATAAATGAAGAAAAGAGTGAGGTTGTCTAAGATTTTGCGGTACTTGGGGCTATAATCAACACCCATGGAGGTTGAAGTCAAGAAATCAAAAGATGCATTGCTTTAGGAAAAGCTGTGGCAAAAGACCTCTTTAAAGTATTGAAAAGTAAAGATGTCACATTGAAGACAAAGGTGTGCCTGACTGATGCCATGGTATTTTCAGATGCATCATATGTTTGTGAAAGATAGACAATGAATAAGGGAGATAGGAGAACAATTAATGCTTTTGAACTATGATGCTGGAGAAGAATATTGAATATACCATGAACTGCCAAAGGAACCAACAGATCTGTCCTAGAAGTGCAAACAGAGGGTTTCTTGGAAGCAAGGATAGCTAGACTGCATCTTATATATTTTGGATGTATAGTCAGGAGGGACTAATCCCTGGAGAAAAACATCATGTTTGGGAAAGTGGCAGGTCAATGAAAAGAAAGAAAACTCTCAACTAGACAGATTGACACAGTGTCTTCCATACTGAGCTTAAACATAATAAGATCATGTACCTGGCACAGAATCAGGGACTCTTTCATTCTGTTATACACAGGGTCGCTATGAGTTAGACTCCATTCAATGGCACCTAACAATAACAACAAGAAGATACTGTTGTTTTAGTCTTCTACATATTTTGAGGGTTTTTTCCATTTGTCCATCTTAGAATAACAGGTTCTCAGGAGGCATTCTATAACCATCCAGTTTTATTAAATGCACTTGTTATTACATTTAGTTCCTCTGTCCAATGACAGGCACCTTGACTTGTAATAGTATTCTATGCTTCTGATATTTTTAGTCAGATATCTGTGACAAATATTACCATCAATATTTTAAGCCTCAGTTAATGTTGGCTAACATAATGTTGGCTAACATTCATTTTAAAAAAATCAAAGTTACTGGTAATATCTCTAAGTAAGAATCCACATTATAATCTTAATTTCTGGTTTCATTAAACCTCAGAAAATTCTCATGCTAACAATCTAATTTTCTGTCTATAATTAGATAGATAATCACCTGTGACTGAAGGAACACCTTTCAATCCACTATACATCCTTCATTCTTTCACTCGTCTATGGCCTCACTCATCTATGGCCTACCGACTTGGATAAAGATTTATGTTTTCCAACTTTGGTTTACTCATTTACTATTTGTATCATGATTATTTCCTTGAAGACAGGAAACTTGTCTTTTCCAGCATTCTAATACTACATTTTATTCAATAGCTTGCATACCTTGGCTTATGTATAGTATATATGTATGTGTTCATTGAATGAATGATAGAATTTATATTAATCTAAGAATAATTCACACTAAATTCTTATCTGTTAATTCATGATGAGAGTATGCAATACAAAACTAATCACACTTCCCTGCCTGCACCTATTTAGCATGCTTGTTGATTGCTTTCCCAGCTGTACTCTTCCTCTTCTTACTCTATAGCACAAACAATATGTTACATATCCATTCCTTTTATTTAAAAGCTGTTTATTGATATACGTTGAGAGAAATAGAACTCCATTTATTCTATTCCTGTTGCTGTGGTTGTTAGGTGCTAGTGAATTGGGTCCAATTCATAGTGAACCTACATAAAACAAAATGAAATACTCCCCCACACTCTGCCATGCCCTACACTATGGCAGTGCTTCTTTGCTCTTTATAGGATTATCAATGGCTGACTGTTTTGAGAGTGGGCTTCTGGGTCCTTCTCCCAAGCCTAGAGCATGCAGTATTCCTAAGAGGTCTCCCATCTAAGGACTAACTGAGCCTGACCCTGCTTAGCTTTTGAGATCAGACAGGTTCCAATGCCAGGGTGGTACAACGATAGTCATCCTAAACCTAAGAACCAAAAAAAAAAAAAAAAAAAAAAAAACCAACCGAAACAAAACAAAAAAGATGGACAAGAACGGAAAACCCTTCGAGGTAGAGAACACAGGACATTTATCTTTTCACATGTTCTATCTCACCAGACTATTAGAAAACTAGGTGTTATATTTAAACAAAAGATTGAGTTCAGCATTAACCAATGTCTGTGAAACATGGACAATTGGTTAAAATTTTCATACCTAATTCACCGAATAATAACTTGCTATACATTACAGTATGAAATACCAATATCAACTCATATGTGCTTGATAAAAATAACCAAGGTTGGAAATTTTTATCATTATAAGATAGAAAAGTAAAATATTATAGGTGACCCATGCAACAAATATATATTTACTATCTCCTATGTACTACTCACTGCTATGCATGTGTATATATGTGTGTATGGCTGCAGGTCAAGATTCTTGAACAGGGCTGCCAAACTGCATTAAAATTATAATGTTCAGTTTTTCTTTTAAATTTACTAAAAGTAAGTTGAGCCTGCAGCGGTAGCCCTGTGGCATCCGATCCCGTCAGATCTCGGAAGCTAAGCAGGGTCAGGCCTGGTTAGTACCTGGATGGGAGACCGCCTGGGAACACCAGAAGCTGTAGGCTTGGGAGAAGGACCTGGCAACCCCCTCCCAAAAATCAATCTGCCATTGAAAACCCTATGAGCAGCAGAGAAGCACTGACAACAGTGTTTCCCCTGTTGTACAGAGGGTTGCTATGAGTCGGATACTGACTCGACGGCACCTAACAACAACAACAACAAAAGTAAGTTAAAATTTATAAATGTGCCTATAACAATTATGTTCTATTCTATAGTTCTACATAGGAATAGCAAGTTATTCCTTTTCAATAGCATCTGTTCTCTATTTTCTTTTTCTCATACCCATGTATATATACATACACAGACCACTTAAATATATACTGGTTTGCTAGTTTATATTTTATGGTATAGTGTAACACCAAAAGTACTCAACTATGCATGAGAGTATTACTCTTAGAGAATCAACTAGATGATAGAATAGGAAAACATTGGTGCATTGGCTTAAAACCTAACTGTCCTTTGTCCTGCAGCCATAGACCTGTGGTATGTGATCCTGTCAGATCTCGGTAGCTAAGCAGGGTCTGGCCTGGTTAGTACTTGGATGGAGACCACCTGGGAACACCAAATGCTGCAGGCTTGGGAGACAGATCTGGCAACCCACACCAAAAAATCCATCAGCCACTGAAAATCCTACAAATAGCAGAGAAGCACTGACAATAGTGTTTCACCTCTTGTATGTAGGATTGCTATGAGTCAGATACCGACTTGAGGGCACCTAACACCAACAACAACATAAATCTATATATGTGTATGTGTGTGTGTATACACACATATATACGCATATTTTTACACATACACACACATATATATGTATATTATACATATATATCTTCCAAATATCAATGGCACCTAATAACAACAAATTCAAGAATCTTACATAAAGATTCGTATATTGACATGACCCATTACTTCTTTTTTTTTTCTTTTATTTTGCAGTACTGCGGGTTGAACCCAGGGCCTCGCACCTGCATGCTCTGCAAGGGCTGGACCACTGAGTTGCACCCCCAGTCCATTTTTTTACTTTTTGAGACAGAGTCTTGCTAAATTACGAAGACTGACTCTGGTCTCGAATTTACAATCCTCCTGCCTCCGCCTCCCCAGCCTCTGGGATTACAGGCATGCGCCACCGCGCCCTGCTACTTGGCCCATGCCTGTAATCCCAGCGGCTCAGGAGGCAGAGGCAGGAAGATTGCAAGTTCGAGACCAGAAGCAGTCTGCATAATTTAGTGAGACCCTGTCTCAAAAAGTGAAAAAAGTGGGCTGAGGGTGCAGCTCTGTGGTCCAGCACTTGCAGAGCATGCAAACCTGAGGCCCTGGGTTCAAACCCTAGTACCACCAAAAAAAAAAAAAAAAAAAAAAAAAAGAACATCTTATTTCAATTTCAGAAACATATTTTGTATGCTAATAGAGAGCAGGAAACTCTAGAATATATGGGTCCCTGACACACTTCTCCATTTTTATTTAATTTTTATCAAGTTAAAAAATCCAAGAAAGAATTATCACTTCTCAGTTCCAATCCTTTCTTGTCCTGATTGCTTCTTCCCAGTGATGGATTCTTTCAATTATTTTAGATTTTTTTCTCATAACATAAATTTCCATCTTTCTAAATTGGTATTTCCTGGTTTTGCACATTGTATCCCAACTTCCATGCTAAATCATGTCCAAATGTACAATTCTCAATTGCTTGGTATCATTTCTTTGTTTAGCTTGGAATAACTTACCAAATTTTTTACTAGTTCTAATTTTGCTTTCCATTTCCTTTTTAGAGTCCACCTAATTATTCACAAAATACTATTATCATTCCTCAGTGAATTTATTAATGAATCATCACAATTATGTGATGAGATTTTGAGGTTGTTAATCCTAAGAAAAACTAAACATCTTATATATAAACCAAACTAACTAGCAAAATATTATGGCATATTATAATATTGTTGTTAGGTGCTGTTGAGACACTTGCTGACTTAAAGAGACCCTACGTTGAACAGGCAAAACACTATTAGTGTTTCTCTGCTATTCATAGGGTTTCCAATGGCAGATTGACTTTTGAGAGTGGTTGCCAGGGCCTTCTCCCAAGCCTATAGCACCTGGTGTTCCCAGGTCCTGTCCAAGTACTAACCAGGCCCAACTCTGCTTAGTTTCCAAGATCTAACGGGATCAGATGCCATGGTGATGTGGCCTGCAGGCACATTATAATATTAGATTATAATAATTTGTTAAAGTTTATTTTACAGAAAATATTGGTTGTACATTATGATAGCAATGAAATACTTTAAGAAAAATCCACAGAGTAAATTCAAAAGTATTCTCTGTCTCTCTAATAACTAAGAAGAACATTATTCTAATCTTTTTTCTCCAAGTCATTCCCAAAATATTTAATATACTTAGTTGGGCCATACACTTTCATGGGAAGAAAGGATTACACTTAGTTCAAATAGCTTTTAAATATGTTAAAAATGAATCCTCCTAGATGCAATGTGACACAAAACTCTTTTCTATTGCTTTTGCTATAGGTCTTCCTATGAAAATGGCTAAAGCAATTGTTTTCCCATGAAACCACTGAAGCCACCTGAATGAACTCAAAGCAAGTAGCCATCACTACCAACAGAGCAAAGAATCTATATTCTAGTGTTTCTAAAGTCAGCACCACTTCTGCTCCATATCCTTTGATCCTTTTCCATTTAGCCCTTAAATGATAATAGTTTCTGTCCTTTGCTAGATACCATGTAGTTTGCACACATTGGTAATATTAGTTTACTATTCTAGACAGAATGATATTTGCTGACCTTTATATCACCAAAAACTCACTCTTCATTTTGGGCTTAAGCAGAAAGACTGATCTTGTTCTCTTTTGTTTGTTCAGGTCGGTAAGTAATAAGGCAATAATTCACCACTTAATTTCTCATGGAAATTCCAGGAAGCAGCACTCTTCCATGCATTGTTAGTAACTTACCTCTTGTAGGCCACTGTGAAAAAGGGTCCCTAGTAAAACATAGGCTAGTGAAAATTATTGTTAGGTGCCATGGAGTCAAGTCTGACTCATAGTGACCCTCATAGGGTGTTCAATTGCTTTGGGATTGCTTAGGGAATGGATTGCCACATCCTTCTCCCATTTTTGAAATACTAAAAATTATTATATCATGTTCTTCTCATATTTGCCTCTCTGTTCATCCTCTTTAAAAATTTACTTTCTTGTCTGAAGATGAATTCTATTTCGGAAGCCTCCTCATCTTTTTAATCCAACAGACCACTATCTGGCATATCTCTTATCCAAATCCCAAGATAGTCAAACCTTCAATTCATACTAAGAGGAATGTGTCACAGGGGTCATTCCACATTCCCTCTGCTTTCCTCACTCACACAATGTTGCATAAAGCTATCTGCCATTTGTTTCGTATAGACTGGATCCACTGAGGGATGGGTTCAACTGAGGGATGGAGAGATCTCTGGAACACTTGTCTATTCCAAATAAATTGTGTGGAAGTGGGTGGATTGAGAAAAAATAAAAGCCACATAAAGGAATGGATTCTAGAGTTCAATCTGGGGTCATAAGAATTTCCTACTGACAGCTTGGGAGGTGGAGGCAGGAGGATCACAAGTTCAAGATCAGAGGCAGTCTGCATAACTTAGCCAGACCCTGTCTCAAAAAGTAAAAAATGGACCAGGGGTGCAGCTCAGTGGTCCAGCACTTGGAGAGCATGCAAGCGCAAGGCCCTGGGTTCAACCCTCAGTATCATTAAAAAAAAAAAAAAAAAAAAAATCCTACCGAAAGAGAGAAGGGAAAGCATTGCAAACTGAGGAAGCACATGTAAAAATAATGAAGAGAAAATATTGCCTGAACTGTAGTCCAACAGATTGGCAAGCAGTAGGGTGACACCCTGGAAGAAATGGGAATGATTGGAAAAAGATGCTGCAAAGTCACAATTGTCCTTTGGGATGTGAATTTGCATTTCCTCAAAATGCAATATAGCTGTGTTTAATGACTTTAAGCAGTTGGTATGAAGTAGTCAAGCTTATGTTTTGGTTTATCACAATATAATCAAACTTGAGAACACAATAAGTAAGGGGGAAAAAGAGACCAGGAACTTATATCCTTGTCAATTCAACAAAACTGACTTGAAGGTGTATCAATAGTGAAGATGTCAGTCTCTATTTAGACATGATTACCCTCTTAGTTGTGTTGTTCTGAAAATATTTTTACTTAATTCTCATTCCATAATAATATTTAACCCAAGAAGAAAATAATGCTATAACACATAATTTTCCCTACAAGTTACCACTCCATTGTCTCTTAGGCATTTGTTGCTGACTAGAATCTTTTTTTTATTGGAAATTTTTAATGTACAACTTAATGTGTTTCATTCTGACATGAATTTCATTGTGACATTTCCATATATGCGTTTCATTATACATTGCAAAGATAACTTCCCCCTTACCCTCTTGTGTACCTCCTCCCCCTTCTTCCATGCCCTCACCAAATGACTCTCTTCGACATGGCATGTTTTTTGTGGGATTATTTTTCTATATACCCGTGCATCCCAATTATGTTTAAGGTCCACACTTTTTTCTGTAGTGATCTTTATACATTGTCAGTAGTATTACATGAATAATCTAGCCCATTTGTATTATTACCATTCTTTGTTATTATTGGTATTATTATAATTACTTCTCGAGCTATTAAATTTGGGCTGTTTACTTTGAAGTTGCCCTATCTCTCATCCCTAGCTCCTCCTTGTTCCTCCTCTTCCTCCTTTCCCATCATCTCTTCCTTTTGCCAATTCACACCCTCCTTCTTTCCACTCCCCAACTTGTCCCTTCTCCACTAAGTTGACTTTAGCTTTTTATTATGTTCCAGTTTCTGTATAGGACTTTTTCCTTCCTTTTAATTTTGATTCAGCTCCCACATATGAGTGAGGACATGTGGTATTTCTCTTTTTGGGTTTGTGTTCATTCACTTAAAATAATTTTCTCCAGTTCCATCCATTTTGCTGCAAATGACATTATTTTGTTTTGATTGCTGAGTAGTATTCCATTGTGTATATGTTCCATAGTTTTCTTATCTATTCTTCTGTTGATGGGCACTTTGGTTGACTAGAATCTTAATGGGGATTTAGCTCAGCTGATAGAGCACCGCTGTGCAGTATCTGAGGTCCCCCACTCCCAAGGCAATCTCGAAACTATCAGCCATTGAAAACCCTATGAGGGTCAATATGAGTTGGATATGACTTGATGGCACCTAACAACAAGAAGCATAGTGTCCTTCCATTGGTGTTAATTGGTATTCTTGCCCTGTCCGACTGATTTTCCAGTTTTAGTAGTCCAGTAATACAATTTATTTTGTTTGCTTTGCTGACCTTAGCATTTCAATCTAAGGATTTGTACCTTCCTTTAATTCTAGAGGAATCTTACCAATTATTTCCTCAAAATTGATTTTGATAATCTTTCAGTGGGTTCTCCAAAAATCTTTTAAATTGGCCTCTGATTTACTCATCCTTTCTTTTACATTTTGCTTTTTTTATAGGTTTCATCTGACCTCAAACTAATGATCCTCCTGCTTCAGCCTCCTGAGTGGCCAGGGTTATAGGCATGTGCTACTGTGCCTGGCTTTTATTTATGTTTATGTATTTATTTTAAATATTCTCTAAGACTGTTTTATATTGTTGACACATTGTGTTTTTAGATTACCTTAAATATTAAAAGTAGTTTTATGTTTTAATGCTCTTTTTGCACTTAAATATATTTCTTCTCCAGTGTTCTGTATTTTTTTTATTAAGAGCTTATCCTGTTTATAGGAAGAGATAGTTTGTAAGAGTCTTGTATAATGTAGATGTGGATTGTCCCTCAAATGATTTGTCTGTTTGATTCTTCAAGAATATCAGAATCAATTGAAGGTTTTACACATTGCTTAAGTATTTTGATTCTAAGCCTTTGCACCCAATTCTATGTCACATGCAAGAATTTTGACTTAGTTCTTTGGAAGACAAATGCCATCTTTGACATTCTCCTGTGTTAATGAGAAGTTGGAAGCATTTCACTAGACAGAATGTGCAGTTTGATACTTGGCTTCCAAGCAAGAGCACTTACCACTCCTACTTCTTTCCTATAGTCCTTCATTCCCAGTTCCTGAATAAATATTTTTTAAAAAGCACTATAGCGTTAGTTCGTACGATCCTATGAGTCCAAAAATCCCATTTACATTGTTATTGTGCTAGCATCCCTGCTTGTCTTTTTAGGAGGCGGGCATGGTATATTCAGTCTTATTTGGAAATTTGGAAAATTGTTATATTTTGTCTTAAATAAAAAATCTTTTTATAGGTAACACTATAGGGTTTGATGTTAAAGTCCTCATTATGCCTAGAATGAGCATTAAGTTTGGTTTATTTTGTTTGATTTGTTTTCTTTCTATATTATTTCGTTGTTTAAATGTTTCTAAGAAAAGACTTTAAAATGCTGCTTGGGACTTGATGTGCTTTCTCTATCAATATTGCATCTTACTACTTTTTCTATTCTTTTGTATTCTTCATGTGGTAATCTCTGCACAACTTTCTAAATCAAATTTTAAAGATTAATGTCTAACTCATTAATCATTTTATTTACTCTCTTCTTCTTGAAAATATGTTTGTTGTTAGATGCCATTGAGTCAGGTCTGACTCCTAGTGACCCTACATACAATAGATGAAACACTCAACACTGTTCCATGCCCATCATCTCTGCTATCCACAGGATTTTCAATGGTTGATTGGGGGAGTGGGTTGCCCAGTCCTTCTCCCAAGCCTACAGCACCTCATGTTCCCAGGCGGTCTCCCATGCAAGTACTGAAAAAGTCATACCCAGCTTCACTTCTGAGATCTGCAGGGATCATATGCCAGCGTAGTATGCCAGCAGGCCCTTGAACTATACCACCTATTTAAGTCATTAAGTTTTATAAGTAACTGTGAAACGTGCATATATATGCAATTACAATGGGTTAATATTCATGTTAGTTCTTGATAAATATGTGCTCTATCATAATTTCTTGGATTCTAAAGATTTTTTCCCTTTATATATTGAGAGGATTAAATTTAAGTTGGACCTGACTCAACAGCACCTTACAACAATAAATATGTAAATGTAGCATCATCATATCATGATTCTGCCTGCAGCCATTGCCCTGTGGCATCCGATCCTGTCAGATCTCAGAAGCTAAGCAGGGTCAGGCCTGGTTAGTACCTGGATGGGAGACCACCTGGGAAAAACAGAAGCTGTAGGCTTGGGAGAAGGACCTGGCAACCCCCTCCCAAAAATCAATCTGCCATTGAAAACCCTACAAACAGCAGAGAAGCATTGTCAATAGTGTTTCCCCTGCTGTACAGAGGGTCGCTATGAGTTGGATACCGACTCGACGGCACCTAACAACAACAACAACAACATATCATGATTCTGGTTTTATTTTATTTTAGAGTTAATATATTCAATTGATCTTTTTAAAATTATTTTTCCTAGTAATAATTTTCTTCATGGTCTTTGACTTACTGATAGTTACTGGTGACTGGAATGCAAAAGTTGGAAATGAAGTCTCAGTAGTTGGAAAATATGGCCTTGGTGACCAAAATGATGCTAGAGATTGCATGACAGAATTTTGTGACACCAATGACCTTTTCATTTGAAATACATTTTTTCACCAATATAAACAGCAAATATAGACAAGGAATTCACCAGATAGAACATAAAGGAACCAAACTGAGGACATTTGTGTAAAAAGATAAATGAAAAGCTGAATATCAAATGTCAGAATAAGACCAGGTTCTGATTGTGGATCAGATCATCAACTGCTCATATACAAGTTCAAACTGAAACAGAATAAAATAAGAACAGGTATAAGTGAACCAAAGTATTATCTTGAGTACAGTCCACCTGAGTTCAGGGACCATCTCAGGAATAGATATCCATAGTTGTGCCTATTCCCTAGATAGGGGACCCAATCAAATGAAGAAAATATCAAGCATTATCAATATCTCACAGAAGTAAAATTTTTCTAAACACCATTCAAAAGCAACTGCAGCAGTGTAACAGGGAACTACTAGAAAATCAAGGTGGATTCAGAAAAGGGCATGGAAACAGGTACATCATTGCTGATATCAGGTGGATATTGGCCAAAAGCATAGACTAGAAAGATGTCTATGTGTTTTTATTGACTATGCAAAGGTATCTGACTATATATATCACAACAAATTATGAACATTGCAAAGAATAGGAATACCAGAGCACCTCATTGTACTCATAAGGAATGTGTACATGGATGAGGAGGCAGTCATTTGAACAGAATAAGGAAAACCTGCCTGGTTTAAAGTCAGGAAATGTGTATGATGGGGCTGTATTTTTTCATCATACCTCTTCAGACTCTTTGCTGAGTAAATAATCTGAGAATTTGGATTTTGTGTAGACTGTGGCATCAGAATTAGGGGAAGATTCATTACCAACTTGTGTTATGCAGATAACACACATTTGCTAGCTGAAACTGAACAAGATTTGAAACATTACTGATGAAGATCAAAGACCATAGACTTCAGTATGGATTGTGCCTCAACATCAATAAAATGAAATCCCTTACAACTGAATCACTAAGCAACTTCATCATAAATGGAGAAAAGATTGCTGTTATCCAACATTTTGCTTTACTTGGTTCTGCAATCAACACTCACAAAAGCAGCACTCCAGAAATCAAAGGATGCATTTCATTGGAAAAAGCTGTTACCAAAGATCTCTTTAAGGTGTTGAAAAGTAAAAATGTCACATTGAAGACAACGATGTACCATGGTATTTTCAGTCATATCATATGGTAGTAAAAGCTGGACAGTGAATAAAGGACACAAGAGAAGAATTGTGTTTAAATCATGCTTCTGGGAATGAATATTGAATATACAATAGTCTGCCAAAAGGGCCAATTTCCACATTGTCTATCCATTCATATGTAATGTCATCCAGATATTAGGGACAATAGGAAATGGCAAAGGATGTTGAGGGAAGGGATTTTTATCCCAGATGTGTAACCAGGGTCCCACTGGAGGCAAAGATGACTAGACTGCATCTTACATATTTTGGACATATTGTCAGGCGGGACCAATCCCCTGTAGAAGGACATCATGTTTGAGAGAGTGGCATTGAAAAAAGAAGACTCTCAACTACATGATTGACAATGCCTGAAACAATGGGCTTAATTATAAAAATGAATGTGTGCGTGGCACAGTGTCAGGAATGTTTAGTTCTATTGCCCCATCACAGTTCTCAGTCTTAAGCAGTTAGTCTGTCTCTCATAAATGTAAATCTTCCAGTGTCTATTATTCTGTACAAGTCAAAACCTGCCTTTTTTGGTCTTGTACGCTACTAACTCTAAGCTCTGTCTACTACTGTACACTTCTATACATTATAACTTTATAAATTTCTTTTCCTATATTTTAAAGATAATGAGTAAAATTTAATGCATGACCCTACAATGCAAACTACACCTGAAGTTTCAAGTGTTTTTCTCTATGTCATTAACAAACCAAAATTTTGTACTTTTCTAATTACTACTAAGTGTTACCTCTCTTCTGAAGTATTAGATATTTACACAGAATAATGATCACGTGGTGAAAAATGACATCTTCATTGTCATATATTTTGTTTTGAAATATTATATGTTTGCATCCCAAACAGAGGATGGTGTTGATCACTAAAGGCTAGTGTGCTAATATTTATATGAGACGTATGCATAATAGTTAAAACCTAAAAAAACAAACCCTCAAAACAGGCCCTTAATTTTCAACAATAGCATTAAATGATGTTTTTTTTAAAAAAATCAGGCTTAAAATTCTCATTTTAATGAGAAAATTGAATAACACTTTTTTAATGAAAGAAACAGATATTATGAGTTCTAGTCTTTCTCCTGAGTATTAGAATTTAACAAAATTAGAAATACATATCTGAGTTACATGCTACTTAGAATTTATATATGTACATATATACATACCTATATCTGAATTATTATAAAAGAATTGTAAATGATTAATCATTTGTCATTTATTTACTCATAATTTTTCTGCTTCTATTGTCACAATTGCATGTGGAATAACCTATTGTCCCATTGGCATGAATAAATCTGTATTTATTACTAATTCATATATTAGAAAATATTTATAAATAAATTTGGTAATAGTGTGAAAAGTTGACTTCATATAAATATTATATTTCATACAAGTAAAATTTTATATTTCTGTAAGTCCTCATAAAAAACAAATTATTTCTGGACATTTTCTGTTTGTATTTTCTTTTTTTGTACAAGTTTGAGAACGAAACATAACTTCCTTCCTTCAATTACATATTACTTCTACTTAAATTATTATAATAAAAATTAAATATGGTGCTATAATGTTGATTTTACCTTCTGGACTTGCAGAATTGCCTTTCTTGATTGCTGTTTGTCTAGAACATTGCATATAAGTGGCAAAATTAACTTCTGCAATTATTTTCTGTGGAAGCTTTGGTGTCTATGTGTTGCTATATTAGTCCAGGGTTGTATAGTTAAGTTTTATAAAAATAGAAATAACTTTCTCTTTGTTTGTATATGATTTTTATGTTTAAATATCTTTTAGAATTAACTATATATTTTGTATGTTATTGCTAACTCAAAAAGTAAATAGAAGCTTGTTTCTTTTTTATTGAAAATAAGACAATGAAGTTTTCTTTAAAAAGCTCTTAATAAAAGTTCCTGACATCCTAAGAATGCTGAAGAAAAATTATCTTTATGTTTCTGTTTCTTGAAATATACTTCTCAATATTCCATTCTTTGTCTTCTCACAATAGTACAACTTCTCAGATGATGTTTTAAATTCCTTAGAGATAAAATAACTGCTATGAGATATATGCAATTTCTCAAAATAATTCTGGTATTATGTTATTGATTCACATTCAGTTCCTCTCAGTTGTTTAGCTCAGTTGGTAGAGTGCTGCTCTGCACTCTTTGAAGACAACAGTTCCATTCCCAGCACCACAAAAATGGGAGAAGAACATGGCAGTCCACTCCCGGAGCAATCCCAAAACAATCAGCCATTGAAAACCATTTGAGAGTCGCTATGAGTTGGACCCTGACTCAACATCACCTAACAACAACAATTAGTTGTTCAGTCTTAGGAAAGGTTATCCTCATGAAAAACATATTACACTAACCTACTGTTGTAAAGCTTTGAAGAAGAGATTTCAAAATCACACCAAGAACTCTAGTAGTAATTCCTATTATCCTCACATGCAGTGATATAGGAAGATAATTGTATACTGAACACATCCCACAGCAACTTTTTTAAAAGGACAGATAATTATTTTAGAATATCTTAATGCTATCCAATTGTTTTATTAAACCAATTTTTATTCAGAATTGGGGACATTTGGCTTGCCCCATGTTGTGACATTTATGTCAATTAGGTTATTTTTTATTTACAGAGCTAATTTATAGTATAAATGATTTTGCATTGGAAATAATTGTTACTTAAAATGAAACTGAATTAAAATAACCTTTTAACAACCCTCTCAGGTTTTACACATACATATAATTTGAAATATAATAAGGATATAGTATTAACATTTCCTTTACTTTAATTCACTCAGGACCCTTACATAGCTATACTTTAATAAGAAAGTAGTTCTCTACTTCCAGATAACTTTACTAATTAAGATTCGTTTCAGCTGTATATAGGAACCCCAAATAATTGACTCAAAGAAAGGGAGGCATATTTAGTCCGTCCATTAAAAATATCTAGTTGGGCCGTCTATGACTTAAAGGAGCTCCAGAGCCATTAGATACAAAGGCTTTCTACCTTATCTCCTAAGGCATAGACCTTCCCTTTGGGGTCCAAGACAGCTGCTCTACCTCCAGCATCACATCTGATTCTAAGCAGTGGAAAGCTGGGAAGAACATGTCCTCTCCTTTTACAGACAGCTTTCAGAATTTCCACATTGTCTATGCATTCATATGTAATGTCATATCGATCATAGAAACACTAGGAAATGGCAAAGGATGTTGGGGGAAAGTGATTTTTATTTTTTTTTTTTATTTTTGGGGGGCAATAAGATATAACTACATCTTGAACAGGAGAACGACCTGGCAACCCACTCCCAAAAGTCAATCTGCCATTGAAAACCCTATGAAAAGCAGAGAAGTACTGACAATAGTGCTTTACCCGTTGTATGTAGGTTCACTATGAGTCAGATACCAACTCAATGGCACCTAACAACGACAACATATCTTGAACAACTTAGTGGTCTATGAAAACTTATTTAATATCCAGAAGAGAAGATCATTTCAGTTGGAGAATATCTTAATATTGAGAGTTCATTTCTTTTTAAATAAAGCAAATTTTTAATACAAAATCTTGGTGCTCATATTTTCTCAAACTACTATGCTAAGGATTTATAAATAAAATTATGATTTTTAACTTCTGTTATTGCTGCATTTTAATATGTATCTCAGGAGGAGGGAGGAAGACGGAGGGAAGGATGCAATTCTGTGTTGGACTTTGAAGTGGGCTCTGGTATTAGCTCTTTATCTCACCTTCTAGCCCTCAGGGATTGTCATCTTCCTAATACAACCCAGTTCCAAGAATCCACCTGCAGTGGTTAATGGCATGTTGCATGATGATGGGCTACGTCCTCTGTCTCGATTCTGTCACCTAAAGCCCTACCCCAATGTTAGTGAAAGGACTTCATTACTCAGAATTCATTGAAAACAACTAATGGAAAAGAAGTTGATCCTATGAGAAGTGGAGGAATGGTGGGAACCATATATTTTTTTCTATATTAATTACTGTAAAAAAAAGGAGACGTTATAAAGGTATTGATTTTTCTCCCAAGTCTACCTGCTGTCATCACATAGGAAGAAATATCTATTTTTCATTTTGAAAGCACTTTGAACCAATTCTAAAATGCTATTATAGCTTTTCTGTGTTTAGGAGCACTTTACAGTGTCTGAGATGGATCTCAATATTAAGTAAAGCCATATGACATGGGCTAATATAAGGATATCACCACCATAAGTGCATTCTTCTGGAACCCATAGTTCTCAGATTTGAAGGAGAAAGAGGCATGATTTCACTGCTCCAAAAATAAGATTGTATTTACACCTTCTGAAATTTGATGCATTTTCAAAATGGGAGACAATGTTAATTTCCTTATACCTCCCCTCTTATCCTTCCCTCCTACCTTCCTTATTTTGATACAGGGTCTCTCTAAGTTATGCAGACTGCCTCTGGCTTCAACCTTGCAATCCTCCTGACTCCACCTCCTAAGTCACTGGATGACAGGAATGACCCACTATGCCAGTTCAATTTCACTTTAAAATAATGTTATTTACTCAGTAGCTAGAAGGTCAATAAAATATATTAATGAAATAACATCAATTCAAATTTAAACCATGAAATTCTCAGTGTACATTTTGAAGTTCTCCTAAGTAAGACTTATGATTTCAGTCTCTCAGTACTTACTTATTTTGGAATTTTATAATTGAAATTAGTTTAAAGATATCTTTATACTTCAAAAATATTTGAGCAATTTTCAGCTATTGAATCAGAGGGATGCTCATTTTTATTTTATTTCTTCATTTCGCATTCTAAGCCAGTTAGAAATAGTTTTTCAAAAACTGCTTTTACACAAATTATAAACAAGCACTAAATGAGACAAATGAGAAAAAATTGTAAAATACTACACAAATTAATTTTTAAATGAAATACAAATTGTTAGCAGTGTATTTAAAAGTGTTTTTAAAAAGATAGTAAAGTTCCTACAAACTCAATCTTCAAAATTGTGTTTTTGATCATAAATTGTTGCAGTGAATAGTTAATAAAGTCACATTTCATTTGAATGTCAGGTGTTAAGTGTCAAATTATATTTTGTTATTTTTTTACTAAGAATCCAAAGAATTCTGCCAGATGACAACACAATGGATTTTTTTGTGCTTTGATATGATTATCTAATAAGTGTATAAATTAGCACAAAAGGAAAAGTCCATGAATAAAAAGATGTATTATAAACATATGTCTGTATATATATATATATATATATATATATATATATATATATATATATATACCAAAATTCTATAGTTGATAAAAATTTATCTTTTGTTCATTTAAATATACTAAAGATATTTCACCTGCAGCTGTATCCATGTGGCGTCCAATCCCATCAGATCTTGGAAGCTAAACTGGGTCAGATGGAAGACTGCCTGGGAACACCAGGTGCTCTAGGCTTGGGAGAAGGACCTGGGATCCCACTCCCAGAAAACAACCAGTGATTTTAAACCACATGAATAGCAAAGAAGCACTAACAACAGTGTTTCACCTGTTATAGATAGGGTCTTTGAGTCAGACACTGACCTAATGACACCTAACAAAGATATTTCATTTTTCCATAGAAACTTTTTGAAAGAACAAAATAGATGAATCTGTAACATAAGTATTACAATATTTCTTAGAGAATGAGCTAGTATTTGTTGCTTTGTCATGATATCCATTTCTCCATTTTCAGCAATAGTACTGGAATATATTTCTTGATAGACCAATGTTTTACCATGTAGAGTTTTGCTGACCCAAGCCAAACAGGTGTGCTTATAACCCAAAGCTAGTTTATCCCATCATAGTTACAAGTGAATGGTTGATGAACATGTGGCCAAATCCATTATCAATTGCTAATTTTATACTCATTGAACTACAGAACAGAAAATGTTATATTAGGTCAACCAAGAAATCAAACTCCACTAGTGACATATGAGAGTCCAGAGAAGATTGAATGGTGATATATACAAATTAAAATATACAGGTAAATTAACATTACAGCTTGAACAGAAAATTTAAAGATATGCTCTATTTTTATATGACCCTGTTAAGTATAACACTCTCTTTAAGCTTTCTACTCATATTATTTGAATTAGAAGCAATATACAAAAAATGTGTAAAAGAAATGATGCTGGTATAGTCTAAAAGGTTTCTAGATACCTGTATAGCAAATTTGTTCATTTATATTTGTTATAATAGAGTAATTAAAACATGCAAGCAATAGAAATTGGCTATATCAACTGAAACTAGACTCAATGACTCAAGTCTATTTTAGGAAATTGAACAAAGCTGACATTGACTTACTGTGACAATTAAATATTTCTGGAATGATAGAAGTGCCCGTTTTTCAGTGTATGATATATACTTATTTGCATAAAACAAAAGGCTTCACTGTGAAGCCTTTTAGAACAGTCCATACTGATCTCATCCAAATCTAAAAAAAGTAGACATTGATCAACCTGCTCTAAGAATAGATAACAAACATCATTACTGTGAATTACACTTTTCAACTGCATAGATCTTATTAAACCTTTTATTAGCTTCTTTGAGACATGTTGCAGTCAAACCCACAGTCACAGAGATAAAGGGAGAATGTCAGCTTTAAATGGGACATATTTACCACAAGTAATTTTTAACAAATACTTCATAGTGCAAGTGCTTAATAGCCATATACATTCTTTATAAAAGAAAATCTGTTTCTAATTATGGCCTTAATTTCTCTTTTAAAGTTGCTATGAGTGAAAGATCAATGATGCTGCTTGCATAACTGGATATTTTTGTCAACTTTACAATGTGAGTTTTCTGAAGAATCTAGCCTGTTCAAAGATGAAGAAAATGTAAAGTATAAAATACTACAGATAGGGAACTACATAACTGAGTATCTTTTAAATATTTTTATGTGAATAAAGTAGGACAAAACTGAGTTTTCCCCAAAGTATATCTTTTCTCTACCAGAATTTTGTTTTTACTTTTATCATTCACTTATGGAAGTCAACTCAACAATGTTTGTTGTTGTTGTTAGGTGCCGTTGAGTCAGTATCCGACTCATAGCGACCCTCAGAGTGTTTTAAATGGCTGTTTCGGGATTTCCTTGGGAGTGGATTGCCAGGTCCTTCTCCCATTTTCAACAATGTTTATATTTCTTAAAATGCAAGATAGAACTATTGAAGAACAAAAAGATATAACAGACATAATACCTCATGGAATCTGAAACATTGACTGTGTTCAACTAAATTTTGCTATAAGGTTGAGTGAAGAATGTATCCTGAGGCATAGGTAGCACATTATCGACAAGGAAAAAAAAAATTACCTTTCTAGTGATATTAGGGAATATTTATAGAATAGGCATAATTTGTTCATACTACTCAAAAACAGTTGTCTTGTCCATATTTAAAGATACTCAATGAGAAATTTTGGCAATATCTCTCAAAGTGGTAAATGTTATTTACATCTGAATAACTACATCTAAAAGTTAATCCCTAGGGAAGTTGCATTCACGAATGCAAGATTTCCTCTTCAAGTATATTATTTTAAAAATTGAGAATAGTATCCATCAATAGATTAGTCATATAGAAAACACTGTAAAACATTTTACTATGTGCCAAATAATACATTATTCATCCATTAAAAAGAATTAAGGAAATTTAACTGCAGTCATTTAAAATAGTATCTCATTGTATGTAATATATTATATATATATATATATCACATATATTAACAAAAACTGTAAAATCAAGGAATAAGGAATTCTATAGTTATGTTTATATAAATAAATATGAACATAAACACTAGAGGAACTTCTGTTATTTCTTAATTGATTTTTGAAGTTTGTGGAAAGATCACTTTACACAACATACATATGCAGTACATGTTTAAATTTAAAATTGGTACAGGAAAAGATATATTGCCATGAATTCCTCTCAAAATAATCTGCCTCTCTTTGAATACACTTATCCATCATTCTTGCCACTTACTGAAGCAATTCTGGAAATCCTCTTTCACAGGTGTCTTTAGTTTCATTCTCCATTATGACAAAGCTCCATTTCACATATAGAATTTCTGTCAAATAAAAGTATTATTCCGTATTCTCATCCACCTTATTTACCAGCTCTGGCGCCCTGTGATTTCTTGTTCTTCACCAAAGTCAAAATGTTTTGAATGGGTTCAGAACATGGAGGCAGCCATGGCAGCACAACTACAGATGTGAAAGAAAACTTCCAGAACTGCTTCAGAAAATGGCAAGAATGATGGGATAAATGTGTTCAAAGCGTGGTGAGGGGGAATATATTTTCAGGGGGATGAATGGCAGTGTCTTTGACTGTAATTTTTTTAAATTTAAATATTCCCTGTATTTATGTCACCATATATATTCTTCTAATCTTAGAATTTTTAAAGGTACATGCACAAATTTGAGGATCAGAAAATTATAAAGATATCCATTATTTCCTTAAGGTCTTCAAGAACTTTTCTAGCAGCCACATTATTTTTTTTTCCCCTTCATAGTGAAATGTTAAATGTATTAACATTTTTTTTACTCTGGTTCCTCACTTTCCATTCTTTTCACATACACTAGGCTTTTCCAGTCTGTCAGTTTGCCGCACTGTGAGGGCTTGTGTTTTGCAATGAGGCTGAGAACTCTGCCACTGTAACCTCGGACATGAGCAAGGTTACCCATGGTGGAAAGGTTTTCAGCTGAGCTTCCAGACTAAGACAGACTAGGGAGTAGGACCTGGTGAGCCACTCCCGAAACAACCAGCCATTGAAAACCCTATGGATAGCAAAGAAATACTGTCAGATATAGTAGCAGATATAGTAGCGGAAAACCCCAGGTTGGAAGGCACTCAAAAGACTACTGGGGAAGAGTTGCCTCCTCAAAGTAGAGTCTATGGTGGTAAGAGAAATGGAGTAAAACCCCAGGGACCTGCATTTGCGGATGTGGCACTGCTAAAAATGAGGAGAAACAACTGTAAGCATCCATTAATAATTGGAACATGGAATGTACATAGTATGAATGTACGAAAATTAGAAATTGTTAAAAGAGAAATGGAGCATATAAACATTGACACTCTAGGCATCACTGAGCTAAAATGGGCCAGCATAGGCCATTTTGATTCAGAAAATCATATGGTCTACTAGGCTGGGAATGATAAACTAAAGAGAAATGGGGTTGCATTCATCATCAAAAAAGACATTTCAAGATCTGTCATGAAATACAATGTTGTCAGTGACAGAATAATATCCATATGCCTACAAGGAAGGCCACTTAATATGATTATTATTCAAATTTATTCACCCACCACTAAGGCCACAAATGAAGAAAGGGAAGACTTCTATCAGCTTCTGCAATCTGAAATAGATGAAACATGCAGTCGTGACTGGAATGCAAAGGTTGGAAACAAGAAGGCTCAGTAGTTGGAAAATATGGTCTTGGTGAGAGAAACGAGGCTGGAGATCGCATGATAGAATTTTGTCAGACCACTGACCTTTTCATTGCAAATACATTTTTTCAACATCATAAGTGGAGACTGTACACATGGACTTCACCAGATGGAACATACAAGAATCAAATTGACTACATATGTGGAAAGAGATGATGGAGAAGCTCTATACAAAATGTCAAAACAAGACCAGGTGCTGGTTGTGGATCAGACCATCAACTTCTCATATGCAAGTTCAAGCTGAAGCTGAAGAAAATTAGAATAAGTACACGAGAGCCAAGGTATGACCTTGAGTATATTCCACCTGAGCACAAAGACCACCTCCAAAATAGGTTTAATGCATTAGGCACAAATGATAGGAGACCAGAAGAGTTGTGGCATGACATAAAAGATATCATTCAAGATGGAAGCAAAAAGTTCTTAAAAAGACAAGAAAAAAAGAAAAGACCAAGTTACATGTCAAAAGAGACACTGGACCTTGACCTCAAACGTCGAGCAGCTAAAGCAAAAGGAAGACATGATGTAGTTAAGGAACTAAACAGAAGATTTCAGAAGGCAGCTCAAGAATACAGAAACAAATATTATAATAACATGTGCAAGGAGCTGAGGGCAGAAAATCAAAAGGGAAGAACACGCTCTGTGTTTCTCAAGCTTAAGGAAGTGAAGAAAAAATTCAAGCCTCTAGTGGAAGTAGTGAAAGATTCCACAGGGAAAATATTAAATGATGCAGGAAACATCAAAAGAAGATGGGAAGAATACACAGAGTCATTATACAAGCAAGAATTGGTAGATGACCAACCATTCCAAGAGGTTGCATATGAAGAGGAACCAATGGTGTTGAAGGACGAATTGGAAGCTCCCTTGAAAGAACTGGTGAAATACAAGGCTCCAGGAATTGATGGAATACCAATAGAGATGTTTCAACAAACAGATGCAGCACTGGAGGTGTAAACATATTTGTGCTAACAGATTTGGAAAACAGCTACTTGGCCAACTGATTGGAAGAGATCCATATTTGTGCCTATTCCCAAAAAAGGGAATCCAACTGAATGTGCAAACTATTGGACAATATCATTAATATCACACACCAGCAAAATTCTACTAAAGATCATTCAGAAGCGATTGCAGCAGTATATAGACAGGGAATTACTAGAAAATCAAGCGGGATTCAGAAGAGGGTGGGGAACCAGGGACATCATTGCTGATGTCAGGTGGATATTAGCTGAAAGTAGAGAATATCAAAAAGATGTCTATGTTTTATTGACTATGCAAAAGCATTTGATTGTGTGGATCATAACAAATTATGGATAACACATCCAAAAATGGGAATACCAGAACACCTAATTGTGCTCATGAGATATCTGTACATGAACCAGGAGGCAGTTGTTCGAATAGAACAAGGAAACACCAAGTGGTTTAAAATTGAGAAAGGTGTGTGTCAGGGCTATATACTTTCACCCTGTCTCTTCAATTTAAACGCTGAGCAAATAATCTGAGAAGCTGGACTTTATGAGGAAGAATGCAACATTAAGATTGGAGGAAGGCTCATTAACAACCTTCATTATGCAGATGATACCACTCTGCTTTCTGAAAGTGAAGAGGATTTAAAACATTTACTGATGAAGATCAAAGATCATAGCCTTCAATATGGGCTATGACTAAACATCAACAAAACAAAAATCCTTATGACTGGGTCAGCACGCAACTTCACAATAAATGGGGAAAAGATTGAGGTTGTCCAAGATTTTACTTTGCTTGGCTCTATAATCAACACCCGTGGAAGCAGCAGTCAAGAAATCAAAAGATGCATTGCTCTAGGAAAAGCTGTGGCAAAAGATCTCTTTAGAATATTGAAAAGCAAAGATGTCACATTGAAGACAAAGGTGTGTCTGACCCATGCCATGGTATTTTCAGTGGCATGATATGGTTGTGAAAGTTGCATATTGAACAAGAGAGACAGAAAAAGAATTGATGATTTTGAATTGTGGTGCTGGAGACCATCTATTGAATATTCCATGGAATGCCAAAAGAACCAACAAATCTGTCCTAGAAGTGCAACCAGAGTGCTCCTTGGAAGCAAGAATGGCCAGAATGCATCTTACATATTTTGGACATGTAGTCAGGAGAGAACAATCCCTGGAGAAGGACATCATGTTTGGGAGAGTGGCAGGTCAACGCAAAAGAGGAAAACCCTCCACCAGATGGATTGACACAGTGCCTGCAACAATGGGCTTAAACATAAATAAGATCATTTGCCTGGCACAGAATCGGCAAGTGTTTCGATCTGCTGTACATAGGGTCGCTATGAGTCGGACTGGACTCGATGGCATCTAGCAACAACAACAAGGCTTTTCCTTATTTTACCTAACAAAAGTCTTAAGGAAGACAAAAAGAAAGAGGGGAGAATTTAAAAAAAAAGGAAGGAAAAGAATGGAGGGCAAGGGGGTAGGAGAGAATGGAGTGGAAAGGAAAAGAAAAGAGAAATATAGTATCTTCCTAATGTAAATTAAATTGATGCCCCAACTTCAGGCTTTCCCTGGGTGTCCTCTTCTGTCTTGAGCCATTATACATGATACTCTATCATTTTCTTTTAACCTCTTCTGTCTTCCTTGCTGATTCTTTTGTTGGTTTTTATCTGCCTTTTGGAAATATCAAAAACATTTGCTGATTGCCCAATATTGACTTCAACTGTGTATGTTACTAACTGGACTTCAATTTGGTTGAATTGTTACCCTTCTCCTTCATTAATAACTATTTATTCCATCACCTACAAGGAGATAAATTCTGAGTGAACTGAATCAATGTGGCTCCACTTCTTGGTAAGCAATAAGTTTAAGAAAACAGGTTTTACTATGTTCAATGAAACTCTAAAACAGATTTGCTGGGGTTCTCCTGGGTAAAACTGATTTTTAAAAAAGTGATGAATATGAACATTTTCTGTCTGATTTTGCCTTATTTTAATATAATACCCACTATTGATGAAGCATTTTTGCAACCTTAATGGAGTATACTGAGGGCATAGCCAAAAATAAAGATGGGGAAGCACAAAGAAAGGAAAAATTTAGCCACATATATACGTGCATATGTATAAATGTGTGTATTCATACATACATATATACATACATATGTACACATACATACATACACACACACACAGACACCCCTTCAATGAAGTGTTAAGCTGTTAAGTGAAATAATCTAGAAAACTGTCATTGTTGCCAAGTACTGGTTATTTGGTGCAATTCATTTTCTTATTAGGATGCTTTGAGGTTTCTAGATATTTACAGCCCAAAGCATGCTCCCAAGGGAATGACCAGGTAACACCACAATTCCTCTCTCACCAACTGTTATTCTCAAACTGTCTGGGGGAACTTCAATTACCCACTTTGAAATTGAAACTTCTATGTCTCTAGCTCAGATTTCTTTGGTAAATTCATACTGACACAGCATACTGCCTACTAGAAACTTCACATTGGTGATTCAGTGAATATTTTATAGTAAACCTTTCCCAAGTGAAATTGTTTTTCTACTTTCTGACCCAGAACCCAAATAAGAAACTTAGGAATCATCTCAAATTTTTCTCCTAAACCACTGATCTCTTCAATCAGCAAATAGTGTTGATTCTACTTAATGTATTTTATATTTCTAGAGGCATTATCAAATATATTAGTCTTCACTTATCTGTGATTTCACTTTCTGTGGTTTCAGTTACCTGTGGTCATCTGTAGTCTGAAAATACTAAACTGAAAACACAGAAGTAAACAATTGATAAGTTTGAAATTTCATTGTGTTCTGACAAGGGTGCTTCATTTTACCTGGGAAGGGAATTGTCCCTTTCTCCAGAATATCTATGTTACATATGCCACCTATTGTGTGTCCTCAAGTCAGTTCCTTCTGTTTTGGTGGTGATAGAGATAAAATCTGGGTCCTCAGTGAGTGCAAAGCAGATGCTCTACCAACTGAGATAAACCCCAGCCCCCACCTCTCTGCTAGTCACAAACCAACTCACTTTGGACTATGCCCATACCACAGTACTTGTGTTTAAATAACCTTTATTTTACTTAATAAATGGTCTGAAATGACAAGACTAGTTATGCTGGCAATTAGGATGCACCAAAGAGAAGTCATAAATTGCTTTCTTAAGTGAAAAGATGAGAGTTGTGAACATTCTTGACTTAATAAAGAAAAATAATTCTCTGCGGAAGACTGCTATTATTGTCTATCTCTTATTGAGCCTGATTTATAAATATCCTTATCATAGATGTGTATTGCTAGGAAAACATACAATATATACAGAATTATTAAAGTCACATAGAAGGTTCCAAGTCTAGTCTAACTTGTGTCTGTGTAAGAAGAGGAAATTTGGACACGTGAAAGACAATAGGGATGCATGCACACATAGGAAAGGATATGTGACGATTTAAGGGGAAGGCAGCCCTCTAAGAAACAGGGAGAAGGGCCTTAGAGGAAACCAAAACTATTGATAATTTGATCTTGGACTTATAGCTTACAGAATGGCGAGAAAATAAATGTTTGGTTTTTTATGTCATCCAGTCAATGGTACTCTTGTGGAGGCCCTAACAATCACCATGTTAAAAATCAAGAAGTTAAGATCTATGCCTTCTCTGTCATTTCTAGTCATCTGAAATCCACTAATCTAAAACCTAACCATCCATCTCAAATACATCCATCAACTCAAGATAATTTCTCTCCTTTGAACCCACTGAATCTATGTAATCAAGCAATTAATTTAAATGTATTTATTTATGAAAAATAATTTTAAAAAATCTACGAAATTCATTTGAGAAATATTTGTTGAATATGTACTATGTGCCAGAACTTTTTGTAAAAAGTCAGGACATAGTAATGAATAATAAAATTCTTCTCTGAAGCAGTTTACATTCTAACATGGGCTGACAGAAAATCTTTAGTGTTATTAGTCCCAATTTTTATCTTACCCTCCTAAGAATATTATGGGCTGGGATTTAGCTCAATTGGTAGAATGCTGTGCTGCAGTCTTTGAGGCCCAGAGTTCAATTCCCAGCACGGCAAAAATGGGAGAAGGGCCTGGCAATCCACTCCCAAGGCAATCCTGAAACACTCAGCCATTGAAAACCCTATGAGGGTTGCTATGAGTAGGATACCGACTCGACGGCACCTAACAACAACAAGTATATTATATCTGTAATGTCCAAAACTCTTATTCACACTTACTAGTATCAAAATCCTAAATGTTGTCCCTAGAATTTAAATATTTTTTCTCTATTACTGTTTCTCTATTACTGTTTATCTTTCTCCTTTTTCTGTCCTTTTTTGTCATGATTTCTACCATTCTCCAAAGTATACCATCATTCTCCAAAGTATACCATCATAAACTAAGCTGTATAGTTTCTCTCATATTTCACAGCTATTTAAACCATTCCATTCTGTCCTTCAAACACTTGAAATGTCTGTATATTAACACTGACACATGGAAATAAGCACTGATAATAAGTATATACAATTTCACTGTAGCAGTCTGTTTTTCTTAATCATCCTGCTTTAGCCTGAAATTTGACCTGGTGAGGTCCATTTTGAGTATAATACTGATGATTATGTATCACAGACACTGCTTAGATGTGGTTGGGAAAGTAGGTAAATGTGCTTACTTGAGATTTTCCTAGAGTCAAAATGAAAATGGAGTAGTTACTGTCTATCTCACAAGAGATACATATACTTAAATCACAAACTCATATACACGATCAAAATTTTCATGTCCTCATTTTGGTGAGGACTGTAAAAATCAAAATACCTATTTTTTAAAAAAAGAAATATTAGGCTTTTTAGTTCTTTATACTCTTATATTTAACTAATTTCATTTATATATCTTTTCTTTATTGTGTAATCATATTTTTTTTCTTATTTTACACTTCTCTCTCCCTCTTCCTTGTATTCTTTCTTTTCTGGATCTTCTTTTTCTTTTCTTTTACTTAACACTAGCTACATCCTTCCTTCTACACTTTCTCTGCTGAATCCCCATTTTTTATTTCCAGGAATTACTATTTTTAACTTCACAGTAAATAATTTGTAAATTTATAGTTTACTCTTATTATCCTCATGTTAATTTTAAAATTGAATTAAAATAATATTTAAGGTTTTTGAACTCATTTAATGGATTCATACTAAAAAACAAAAATTGAAATATTTAAAGGATTATTAGTAATGTGCTAATGAAATAACATGATGATGCTCTTCTCATTTGCTCCTAAAGCAAAGGACAGTTACATTAATTAAGGACAGTTAAATTAATACAAATTATGTCAGGCCTCACTAGAGTGGCACACAAATTCTCACAGAATCAGAAGCTCAAGTACAGAAACAAAATAAGTATAATCTTCCCCTTGAGAGGATCTTATGATTTTTTAAAAAAGCTATTAGTAAATGATGAAGTGTAAGCATTAATATTTAGTAGTTTATTCTGTCTTATCATATAATTGATTATGTAATTATAAGGTGTAAGATGCAAAGAGCAAATAATTTTTTCGTTTGTGAAACTGTTCAAACATATTTGAAATAACACTGTATAACCTGAATAAAAATGTAAAATAGGTTTTAAATTTATCCATGCCATTAAAATCATTTAAATACTTTATCACACTTCATACAAATTATCAATAATGGCAGAAGCCAGGCAATGAAGTGTTTTGTGTCCTGTTTTTATTGTCATGGTGGTTTATCTTTGAAACATGCTTTCTTAATCTAATATATTGATATAACTTGTAATAATCAGTATGTATGATGTAGTATCAGGCAGCAGAGTAGGCCTAGAATTAGAAATTAATAAAGCAGTCACCTCACTTGAAGAGTTTACATTCTAGTGGATGGGGAAGGAAACTGAATCAATCCTTGTTATGGGATAGTTGATGCTGAGTGTTGAGAAAATTAATGCTTTATATACTGTTAATGGGAATGGAAATTAATGTAATTATTATGGAGAATAGTAAATAGGTTTCTTAAAAGCAAAAAATAGATATAAGATAGTATCCAGCAATCCCACTATTGGGTTTATTTCTGAAGTAAATGAAATAAATATGTTGAAGAGATCCCTGTTGTTCTTTGTTTATTGTTGTACTAGTCACAATACCAAAGAAAACCATTTTTGTCTTCATTGATGGATTAAGAAAATGTGGTATATATTTCTGAGAAAATATTATTCAATCATGAAGAAAGCAGTCCTTTCATATGCAAAACGGATGGAACTAGAGGACATTATGCTAAGTGAAATAGGTCAGACAATAAGAGACATACTACATGTTCTCTCTCATCGGTGGATGCTAAAAAGAAGTAGATATGAATGTATGATCAGAATTGCTAGAGGTTGGAGAAGGTAGAAGGGAGGGAGAATGGAGAGAAGTTGGATGATACATACAATACACAGATAAAAATAATAAACTATTAGCCAAGTACAGTGGTGCATGTCTGTAATCCCAGTGACTCAGGAAGTTGAGGAGGGGGAACACAAGTTCGAGGCCAGAGGCAGCCTGTGTAACTTAGCAGGACCCTGTCTCAAGATAAAAAATAAAGGAACTAAAGCTGTAGCTCAGGGGTAGAGCACCTGCAATTTATATGCATGTGCAAGGCCCTGGGTTCATCCCCCTAGAATCTAAAGGTGGGGGGAGGGAAGAAAGAAAAAAGAGAAATAGTAAGTTCTAATATTCCACATAATAGCAGGATAGCCATAGTTCAAAATACTCTGAAATATATAGATTAATAAATAGAAGAAATTGAAGACTTCAAATAAAAAGTAATGAGATAGAAACATTTATTACCCTGACTTCCACTTAATAGATTCCAATATTAGAGGACACAGAATGAAAGCCACTCTGCTTTTTTTTTTCCTTTATTCTTCTGGGCTAGGTATTGAAAACAGGGCTTTGAATAGGACAAATGTTGTGACACTGCAGTTCTTCCACCCCTTTTCTTATTTCTGTCCTGAGGAAAGGTCTTATTGGGTTTCAAAGGTTGCCTCTGTCCTGGGGATCAAGATTCTCTTGTCTGGGACTTCCAAGACATTGGGATTGCAAGTATATACCCTAGTGGCCAACTCTCTTGCTCCCAGTCTTGCTCTTTTTGTTATTAAACTTTTCTTTTTTCTAATGTCATTTTTAAATCTTTAAAATTGTCTTTTTTAATCTTTTGCTGTCTACATATGTCTTTTTATTCATCATACTAGAATGATATATTTCAAGCCCTGAAAGTAAGTAACTTGCAACCAAGACTATATATCCAAGGTTATTGTTTAAATTTTGAGAAATAAAGAACTTCTAAGATAAGCATACACTAAAGCAATTAATGAGCACCAAGCCAGCATTGCCGAAGATGCACACGGGAAAAAGAAAGACAGTCTCAGTCATGAGAGTATAGAAAAGAACTGCATGAGAGGAAGAAATGAATTAAAGAGAACTAGGAAAGAATCAGACATATCTAACCAAAAAAGCAGCAAACCCTGAATATGTATAAGGGAGAAAATGAATAATATACAAAAAAATCAGTAAATACCTCTCAATAATTATCCTATATATAAATGTTCTTAACTCTCCAATTAATAGATTTAGAATAATACGCTGAATTTAAAAACAAGAACAATTTGTTCTCTGTTAGGAAGATATCTCACTGGCAAGAACACTCAGACTGAAAGTAAAAGGGGTGGAAATTGATATACCAAGCAAGTAGAAGCCAAAAGAAAAGAAAGTAGTCATCCTTACATCAGACAATGTAGACTTCAAGTTAAAATTAGAAGAGATAAAGAAGGTCACTAGATATTAATAAAGGAAAATACTGATCAAGATATAACAATTATAAATATATATGCACTGAACATTAGTGTACCCAATTTCATAAAATAATCACTACTGGATATAAAAGAACGAATAGGCCCAGACACAATAATGGTAGGTGATTTTAATACCCAATTCTGATCAGTAGAACATCCAGACCCAAAAAAACAAAACCAAGTAAAATGCATAGTTAAACAGCATAGTAGATTAAATGGACTTAATAGACATCTACAGAATATTCCATCCAAAGCTACAGAATCTATATTCTTCTCAACAGTACATGGAACTTTCTCTAAAATATATACATTGTGGGCCATAAATTAAGTTGTAAATACAGAAAAGTTGAAATAATGTTGTACATGTAATTGGTTCGGAATGGAAAATTAGAAATCAACATCAAGAGAAATTACAGAATATATTCAAATACATGAAGATTTAATACACCCTTAAATGACAACTGTGTCTTTGAAGAAATCAGACAGATGGTCAAAAAATACATAGAATCAAATGAAAATGCAAACGCAACCTGCCAGAACCTTTGAGATACCACTAGCATAGTTTTAGAGAAAAGTTTATAGCTATGAGTGCCTACATTAAAAGTCAGAGAGTCCTCAAATAAAGAGGCACTCCAAGGTCTTAGAAAAATAAGAGCAAGCAAAACCTAAATCAGTAGACAGGAAAAGACTAGAGCAGAAATTAATGAAAGACTAAAATACAATAAAAAGAATTGAGGAAAAAAAGTGTTCTTTGAAAGGATAAACAAGATTGATAAACCTTTACCCAAACTAACCAAAAGAAAAAGAAGACTCAAATTAATAAAATTAGAGATGAAGAGGGAACAATACCACAAGTATCAAAGAAATCCAAAGAATCATTAGGAAATACTTGGGAAATTTTTATTTTTAAAAAACCTGGAGAACCTAGATGAAATAGGTAAATTCCTAGACACACATGACCTACCAAAATTAAATCTAGAAGTTCTAAATATAAACCAACCTACAATGAACAGAGATATTGAGGCATTAATTAAGAGTATTCCAATAAAGAAAAGCCCAGTACCAGAGGGATTCACTGGTGAATGGTACAAGGACTTTGAGAAACATTGATGTTATTTCTTCTTTAAACTATTCTATATAGTAGAAATAGAAGAAACACTACCAAACTCATTCTATGAAGCCAGTATCACCCTGAAACCAAAATCAGATGAGAATACAACATAAAGGAAAACTACCAACTAATTTCCCTGATGTACATGGACACAAAATCATTAATAAAATATTTGAAATTCAAATTCAGTAATACATAAAAAAGATTGTACAGTATGATCAAGTTGGTTTCATTTCAAGGATTTAAGTGTGGTTCAACATTAGCAAAATGATAATGTAATACAGCACATAAACAGACTCAAACAGACATCATACAATCATCTCAATAGAGGCATGAAAGGCCTGACAAAGTTCAACATTCATGATAAAAGCCACAAAGGAACTAGGAATCGAAGGAACATACCTCAAAATAATAAAGGCAATATATGAAAAACTGCCGACATCACAATTGATGTTTCTATATAGGTTGTGCCTACATGAAGAATAGGTCATGCCTCTACATGAAGAATATTATATAATAAATGACTTATTTTAAGGAAAATCAAGACACTAAATATAGCAATATAAAGTTGATTATCCCAGGGAGTTGAAATCGTGTGTCTTTTAAAAGAGAGAAATAGCTTCATTGTCTGGACAGCTTATAGACAGTCCCAATAAATAAAAGCAGCATTGTGGAAAATATTCATTTGTAAATGACAAATTCTCAGATTTTTCTCTTTGGCCCTGATACATACTCAAGTTCAAGTCAGTTTAATCAAATAATTGTGGTTTGAGAAAACAGGATATGATTTATAAAGTTAAAAGGGACTCTGAAATTTCCCACACTTAATCTTTATTAAATCCATGTCTAGACCAAACAAGAGAACTTGTTATAAGAATTCTCATATCACTACCTCCTGAGTCAAACATTTGTTTTTTTTTTGTTACAAAATGAAACTAAATTCAGTATTTAAGTCTTATTAGAATGGTAGCATGTGTTTATAAATATATAGCCTATATATTTATATATAGTCCATAAAGTTGTATATTTGTGTCCCTAGGGGTGCCAAAAATGTATATACATTGAGATGTTATCTCTGTATTAGCTTTTGAAGTTGAATTATATACCAATGTGTAATAAAATGTTCCAGATTATATTTATACTATTACATCAGAATAAGAATACGATGCATTCTTTATTTATTTATTATTTATTTTTTGTGGTACTTGGGGTTGAACCCAGGGCCTCATGCTTACATGCTCTGCAAGTGCTGGACCATTGAGCTGCATCCCTCCCCCCACCCCTTTATTTTACGTTTTGAGACAGGGTCACGCTAAGTTATGCAGAGTGCCTCTGGTCTTGAACTTGCAATCCTCCTACCTCTTCCTCCCAAGCTGCTGGGAATACAGGCATGCACCACCGTGCCTGGCAGAATATGATGCATTCTTAAAACAGCAAGATAGGAAATATTAGTCCCAATATGTGTATACACTGTTGCATCCTTTGTCTATATATTCTTTATAGGTAATTAAGTCTGTATATCCAATTTACAAACAGGTATTAAATCCCCAAAATCATGAATGTGAGTTTTGGGATTGGGAATGGGGTTTACAAATCTTCGTAACAGTTGGCTTTTATCCTAATAAATTCCTTAACTCAATAAATCTCTTTCTTGCAACTCCATAGTACTTGAATATCCAGCCATGTCACACACCACTCTTAGGCTTTTTAAGTAGCTCTTTTTCAGAGTCCTAGCCTATTTTTGAAGTGAGTAACAGCTGGCAATTATCTAATTTAATCTATTCAGCTGTTCTCAACTTCTACGATAAACATCATTAGCTCTTCATTACAACCATGTACAGAAATATCTGAATGAAAAAAATAATGATACTACTTTTCCCAAGAGAGTATCATTTAATCCTAATTTCATAAGCACAATTCTTTGCCTGATTTATACTTGCTTCTACCTAAAGTGATTATATAAATGTTGTCTGTCTGGTGACAGACTGGCTCTTATATAAACATTTTATAGACTTCTTGTATTCTAACATGAGAATGAAAATATACTTGATTAATTTAACTATTTTATAATGAGTGGATTATTAATTGTGTGAAAACATGAGTATTTTACCCACAGCTACAATAAATACAACTATATTCTACTCCTATTTACCAAAAATTGTTGTTCTTGTTAGGTGCCGTCAAGTCGTGTCCGACTCATAGCGACCCTCATAGGGTTTTCAAAGGCAGATTGTTTGGGGATTGCCTTGGGAGTCAGTTGCCATGTCCTTCTCCCATTTTTGTGGTGCTGGGAATCGAGCTCGAGACCTCAGAAACTGCAGAGCAGTGCTCTACCAACTGAGCTAAATTCCAGCCCCTACCAAAAATTAGATAAATGAAAAAGAATTAAGATTAACTACTTATTGTCTCAGAATGGAGAAAGCAAAGTTATATCCTCAGTTTGAGGAACATGAAGGTTTTTGTATTGCAGAAAACAAAAAGAGGTTTCAAATATTTGGAAATCTGTATAAGTTGTCAAAGCTGTTTTACAACTTTATTTTTTATGGGGTGAAGGATCTTTTATATTTAGAAGCATACTTTCATCTCTTGAAATTAAACAAATTTTCCTTTTTTCTCAGGTACATTAAGACAAAGTTTTTGACCACTCTCAGAACATAGTGCCTGCAGCTGTACCACTGTGATGTCCAATCCTTTCAGATTTCAGAAGCTAAGCAGAGTCTGGCCTGGTTAGTACTTGGATGGGAGACATCCCGGGAACAGCAGGCCTGGGAGGAGGACCTAGAACCCCATTCCCCCCTCAAAAAAATACAATCAGCCATTGTAAACACTATGAATAGCAGAGAAGTACGACAATATACGACAATAGGGTTTTGTCTGTTTTTTTGTAGGGTCACTATGAGTCGGACACGTGGTAAAGAAGAGGTTTAGTGGAGTGAAATATCTGAATTTTTGTTCACTTTAGAGCTTTATTACTAAGAAAATGAGAATAAGATCATTTACTGTAATAGTACTTTGTGCAGGAAAAAGCAGAGAAAACTGAAGAGGATATACCTAGAATCGTGTGTGTGTGTGTGTGTGTGCGCATGTCCCCTTATTAGTAAATGATGGTGGAGTACAGAATAATACAGCATTGTCTTTTTCTACTATATAATATTACATCATTTTTTATTATACTTTTATCAACTTACAAGGTTTATGGAGCCTTATGACTAACATGTAGTAAAACTTAAATGCATATTTGGGTTATATTTCCCTATTTTTTCAATGTACTCATGAAGTTGTGTCATTTTCATTGAGATTATCCTCTCCCCCTTTATCCCTCTATGTTGATTCTCCTCCCCATCCCACCATCTGCAATCTTCACTTCCCTCTGCTAGTTCCCTCCCTCCTTCTTCCTACTCTTTATATTGTCTGTTCTTCACTAAATTTAATTGTGCAATTTTATATATCAACTTTATGTATAGAATTTTCCTTCTTTTCAGCAAGATTTAGCTCCCACATATGATTGGGAACATACATATATTCCTAGAATCTTATGGTCACACACCACAACTGAACAATCTTATGTTGTTTCTCATTTCATTCTTTTTCTCTTGATAATAGCTATTTAAAACACATTCCATACCTCCCTTAAAAGTTCCATATCTCTATTCCTCATTCTTTTATCTCAGAAAAAAAATGATAAAAAAAGAAAAATCCCTCAGCTTTTCACTCATTTGAGAAAATTTATTTTATATATCATTATATGAAGACTGCCTACAACCATACCCCTGTGGTGTCTGATCCCATCAGATCTTGGAAGCTTAGCAAGGTTGGGCCTGGTTAGTACTTGGATGGGAGACTGTCTAGGAATACCAGGTGCTATATATAGGCTTGGCCTGCAGCAGCGGTAGCCCTGTGGCATCCGATCCCGGCAGATCTCGGAAGCTAAGCAGGGTCAGGCCTGGTTAGTACCTGGATGGGAGACCACCTGGGAACACCAGAAGCTGTAGGCTTGGGAGAAGGACCTGGCAACCCCCTCCCAAAAATCAATCTGCCATTGAAAACCCTATGAACAGCAGAGAAGCACTGACAATAGTGTTTCCCCTGTTG